>CABHPH010162850.1:7441-28995 GCA_902168325.1 Peromyscus nudipes | reverse complement strand
CTGTGTAGCTTTGCGCCTTTCCTGGGACTCACTTGGTAGCCCAGGCTGGCCTTGAACTCACAGAGATCCGCCTGGCTCTGCCTCCCGAGTGCTGGGATTAAAGCCACCACCACCCAGCTCAATTAAATGTTTTTATTCATAAGAGTTGCTGTGGTGATGCTGTCTCTTCACAGCAATAAAAAACCCTAAGACAATAACTATGATAGAAAATATAGTATGCAGCTACATATGAACATGATTATCAACTACAAATATACTTGTACCAATTAATAAACACACAAACACATATATGAACAACTATATGTTCATATATGTATGCACACAAATATATTTCATGAATGCATAGATACAAGAATAGTCTTAGATCTGTACATATATACACAGATATCACATAAACAAAAATAGTGTAATTCACTACAACAATGCTATGTTTGAGCTTAGCATTACTCCATCTAAAAAATATGATGCCTCATTTTTATGTGTTCATTAAATATCTGTCACACAATTAATGCTGAACTAAATTATCACTAAAACAGAAAAACCTAATTACCTTCATGTGATACTACAGTTTTACATACATTTAATCCAAACATATACTGATCAACAACTTATGAAATAATATAATCATTAAAATTTTATAGGCTGACATTTGGGCTGTCATGTTGGTGAGACTATGGGTGTAGCTTCTGACTTTATTAGAAGAAATCTCAGATCAAACTCCCTAATCCTCTGGTTCTTATATCTTTCCAGCCCTTCTTCTACAATGTTCTCTGAGCCTTACATGCGGAAGTGTTCTGTATCTGTATCCATTGGGCTCCACAGCTCTGCATTTTGATTGGTTGTGTTTTTCTTTAGGGGTCTCCATCCTTGCAAAGAGAATTTTCCTTGATGAGTGGTGAAGACCTGAGTAAGGATGACACCAATTGAGATATCAAAATGTATGGGCAAAAGCCCACGAGCCCTCAATTCTACAAAAGGAACTATAAACAACTGAGGAAAGCTGGATCAGGAGAGGTGGTGTTCCTCACAGAAAAGCACACCAATTGATTGTTCATGCCAAACAGACAGCTCTGAAAACATACATATGAGTAACATTATATAGACTGAGGATGTTATACTTTTGAATACATATTTATACACACATAGATATATGCATGCAGTAACAATTAATGAAAATGGAGGCTATGAATTCAAAGAAGAATGGGGAAAAGTATGTGGATGGGTTTGGAGGGAGGACAGGGAATAGAGAAATGTTGTAATTATATTGTAATCTCAAATATAAATAATAATAAAACTATAAACATATTAACAGCTTTATAAAATTTTATTATAAAAATGTTATCTGAGAGTTAATTGTAGAATGAAATTACAATAGGAACTTATATCAATTAATAATACGTTAGTTGAGAAACCAGCTTCAAAATATCTACAAAAAAATTAGGAAATACACTGAAACACTAATGATCGAAGACAGAATTATTTTATTGAATAAGGATCTGCATACCTCATTTATATAAAATTTTGAACCATAGACATAAATATGGCCAATATCCATTTATTTATTTATCTAGACCCTCTCCTGCCTGTTTTAAATTCCTACAACTTTCTCCATTTGAATTTCAAATATATAATATCTCCCTTTAATTTCACATTTTTCTTCACTGAAGCTGGTATAATATTCTTTAAAAAACAAAACCTAGAAGGAATAATGAAACAAAAATTTCAACTATGCTCCATCTTTTTAGGAGATAATGTACTTATCACTTTCTCTCGTGTTTTCTCGAGTCTTGGATTTTAATCCCTCTGGAACAGAAGCTTCTGTCTTCATCCAAGAATCTTTGCTAGCAGCTGTTGTTGATCCTGGCTTTTCACTTTTAGTTCCAGCAGTCCATGCACAGCTGTGGAGTTGAAGGGATTAAAAGTTAGAATATTGTTTTGGAGGAGTTATGCACTGTTGGCAGGAAAAAAACAGTTTCCAACTCTTCGGAGTTCACAAACGTTAACTTCTATCTCCTGAGGTATTCCTCCTCCCATTATATATTCCTGAGCTCCTAAGATGAGCAGCATCTCATTTTTGATGTAGGAAATAAAGTATTTCTTGCCTTTAGCAATAATAAAATCTTTACAGAGAACGCTGCATCCCACAGACTGGAAGCCACGCTACAAAATACCATGATCCAGTGCCTGTAGCACTTGAAAAGGGTTTGGAACTAATATATAAATTGTGTTAAAAGAGAGAAAGAAAGGAAGGTTTGTGCTCTTGTTGGGTGTTTCTGCAAGTAGGAAGACATTGTGATCAACAATCACAACTTTCCCATGTTTGTTATTAAGCAGTCCAGTGTGAAAAAACATAAGAAACCAGCAACCCCCGTGTGAAAGAAAGCATGTGTGTGTCTCTGAGGATACATCTAAAGCACTAACAGTGTATTCCATTAAGAAAAGAGATACATTCTCGCCAAACACAAGCCCTCTTCTTATTTCAAACCATAAGTGTCCCAAACAAGTGACTCATGGAACATGACCGTACATTTCGAGTAGGCTGCAAGTAGTTGTAAATATTAATTATTTAGCATAGCATAGAACATTTAAAACAAGAGAAACAGAGCAGGATAAGGGAGAGGAACAGGTGTAAAATATGATAAAAATGAATTGCACATGTATGAAGTTGTCAATTGACAAGAAATTTTTTAAAAGAAGAAAATCAATATAAAAGAAACATCATGAAGGAAAAGAGAATATGTATTGTGGCTAATCTATCACAAGTCAAAATCTAAATCTGTGTTAATAGAACATCAAATCTTGACATGAGGCAGAAAAAAGAAACAGTGGACCAAAAACAAAACTCCCTGAGGAGATGAACAGACAGTTTTAAAGATGTGTAAGACTGCGAGATGATAAGGAAATACTGAAGAACAGTTTTCAGGAAAACAATTGTTTAGAGGAATTGAATAACTGCTTTTAACTCTTTATGCAACTGATTTCTGAGTATGTTATGAATTTGATTCTGTAAGAGAAACATTTAAAATTATAAAATAACAGAAAGGAAGTTTAAAATTTTGTCAGAGGAAATTTATTCAAAGCAAGGAAATTCATGATAGAAAAACATGGTATTTGCGAGAGTAAAAAATCAGTAATATATAATTTAAAAAACTTCCATTAGTACATAGAAAGACAGACTATAATACTTGTGATTTACTTCCACAGGACACATACATATATTTGTCTACATGCTCATAATCTTTGAACTTGTGAGACAATTCTACTGTTAAAAATAGTCAAACAGATGAATAATAAGTTCACAAAGTAGTGATATGCAGTCCACAGCCATAAAAAGGTATGAAAACCAATCGTTTGATAAAATATTTCACAGGACCACACCCTTTAACAAAGAACTATAGGCAAGTAATGGCTGCTGGAAGACTCTCTCATGGATGGGATCTCTCATTGGTCCTCCAGTGTAGAATGGTCAGCCCTGAAACCACACACACAGACACTCACACAGACACAAACTCAGCAGTCATATTGATGTATTTGTGCATACAAATGTTTACACATATTACATAACAATAATAAAGAAAAAGAGGCCAGTGACATGAGAGTGGGTGGGCATTGAAGGGGCCAGGGAAAGGATAAGAAGGGAGAAAATTATGTAATTTTGTTTCAGTATATTACAAAAAATAAACACATTAAACAAGATCAGATAACACCAACTCTTGATGGTGGTGTATAGCAAGCTGAGCGGTTTATTCACTACACGCAGAAGTATAAATTGGAAGAAATATTTAAAATAATTTTACAGCTACAATGAAGTCACATCATTTCTAATCATTTAATCATTTTCATGCAATAAAGGAAAACATTTGACAATTTACACAAAATACAATTCCAATGAGAATCTTTTGGGAGAAAAGAAAAAGTAGCCTATTTGAGTGGAATCTGTTACATTCATCTGATAATAAAGATGACTTCATTTCAGCTAGCTGGGTGTGTTTTTTAACCTTTTCTTTACAAAGCACTCTTTAGAGAAGATTTTTAAAAGGAAATTTGCATTGTGTATGAACACATATGAAATAAGACTGTGGATAAGGCAGATGAACAATTAACTCACATTACAATATGAAGAAGGGGAAGATTATTGAGAAAGGAAATGGTATTCACAACATGATAAAATGGTATTTATGGCCTGTGATAAGATATATTCCTTAGCCAACTTGTCAAAAAAAATGCTTAAAACTAATTATGTTTCTACTAGGGCTAAACATACAAATGCATCACTTTATATGTATGAATAGTTTTTATAACTGAGATCATGGGGGAGTAGCCCTGGCTTGCCTCACACACATGCTCATTCTTCCTAAAACTCTGCAGCATTTTCTACCCTTACATGCCTCTCTAACTGGCTGATACAATTTTCTGTTTGATATTTTGTATTAAAAATGAATCTCAAATGGTTTTTATCTTATCAGCTTATAGAAAGCAAGCCATTTAAATGTTCTTAACCTGAAAATTTGGAAGAGGTAACTATAATGAAATGAGAAATTGCAATCTACAGTTAAGGAGACATTCAAATTTTGTTTTGATAATTTTACTGGATATTATTTTTTATATGAATTCTCTTTCTACCTGGAATACAATGTGAGTTGGATCAGTCTAGAAAAATAAAGTGGCATTTTTACTATCAATTAAAAACCCTCAGAGTAAGCACTGAGAAGACATAAAATATAGAACTGGGCTACTCTAAATGAACATGGGTGGCCCCTCAAAATTTGATTCATTCAATATGAACCTACTTAGCAGAATCTGTAGTCAGTGGTTTCTGAAATTAATATAAAATTATTTCATGAAGTTTTTCTTTATGAGCAAATCAGTTCATTTCAAAACAGAAGTTTGTTCTATACAAACAAGAATTTCTGGTCAGATATATTGAACAAAAGAAGCTGGTAAGAAATCAAAATTAGGGCTGAGAGTTTCCTCAATTAAGTGCAGACCTATACTCTTTGTTTTGGCTTCCTTGTTACCTCTTTCCAGTTAATTGGGTTGTCTTGTCTGAATTGGTCTGCTAAAGAGACATTCCCTTGATCTATTTGCAGCAATCATACTCATTTTGACACTCTTAAGAGTTCTAGCCTATGACTTAGGCCAAGGTGCAGGATAATTTAGGTGGGGCACTAGCAGGAGAAAGAGAAGGTGAAATTGGTTGAGGTGGAGAGACTTGACTTTAGCTCTTCATAAATGCTTAGAAAATTAGAATTCTATGACTTTGCCAGTGTTAGATTCATTATATTGCGCAGTGATTAAGCACAGTGTTTAAGCTGAGCTCTTACTGTTATATAAAGTGCCTCTGGGGTAACTCTAAATTGCAGATTTTCTACACTTTTCTCTCCGTGAGATTCTGAACTCCTATAGATAATAGCCTGTGAACAAAGCTTCTGTATGTAAAATAGATTTTATAGCCCATATTTGATGAATAGCACACTCACAAAAGTACTCTTTTTAAAGGTATCATTCTGTGCCAGAAATTTTATATAAGCCATTTAATCTATGCCCAAATTCTGATAAAACAAAGGGAGATAGGAATAGATGCTGACAGGATAGAATGAGTCTAGTAATTGGCAACAAGGATGCTCATAACAAGTGTCTGTGACAGCATAAAGAGTACAATGTTAGTGTTCTGTGAACTGTGATGCCTGGCTGCCATATAACTTACAATACAGTGCTTTTATTCATAGCAGAATCTAATAATGCCAGAGACGATAGCTATCTACTATCAGAAAAATGTATAGCATATGCATGATCTTTCCAGGAAAATAATAATTAAGATGTTCCAAATTTTAATCAAAGAGTTTCTAAATAACAGGAAAAACATTCAGTGTCCATGCTTTTCTTACAATGTTTTTAGTACTTGAGAGATAAAATATGTTAAAGGTTTGGAAAGATGAACCTTCAGGAAGATTTATAAAACAATATATTTAAAAAACAAAAAATGACAAATTTCCTCTGATAACAAACTGGTATATTTTCTATTATGCAATAAATAGAATAATGTATTAAAACAGTTGTTAGTCTCTTTGGCATGAGAAGGTACTCTGCAGGCTAAGGCAAAAGAAATGTGAACACTAACCATGCCACAAAATCTCAACGTAAGATCTGTCCTGCCTGCAAGATGTTCTGGGGCAATGGCGGTGCAGAACATGTGCTACTGGGTCACGAATGACTGGTTTAATTTGAGACACACCCCACAAGAGGGAACCCATACCATGTATTGCCTGGATGGCCAGTAACCAGAGACTGGATAGCCCAGGGACCTAGGATAGAACCAAATACGACTGCCAAAACAAAACACAAGTAAGCAAATTCTGTAACTACTCTAATACAAAGTGTAAACAAACCAAGGTGCTGCATGTCACTGACATTTTAAAAAGCCTAGGGGAAGATAGGACAGTGAGTCACTTAACAGTTTTCAAGTCAACTTGTACCTTCAGTGGTTCCAGAAGTAGCAAAATAGAAGCCCCACAGGCACACCGATCTCCTGTAAGTAAGATGGATTTTTCTGCAGTGGTGGCAGGCACATCATGTGTCCCATGAGCTGTGCTTGCTGATGACAGCCCCGGTGCATGGCAGTGAAGTGAGTTCTGGGAGAGGGTCAGAACGTTTTCGATCCCAAGAGAATGTAGAGAGCAGAGAATAGTCCTAAGTCACCATAGACATACTGCGGATGAAACTGGAGTGTGATGTCCTCTGCTCTGATGGTTTGCTCTGGTGTGCAAATTCCACATACACTTCTTCAAATTAAAAAAAAAAATTCATTGTCTTAGTTCGTCTGTCATCATGGTGACCAAACACCTACGAAAAAGCAATTTGAGTGATAAAAGATATGTTCTAGCCCACACTTTCAGTATTTCTAGGCAGGAACGATGGGGCAGAAGAGAGCAGAGAAATGCTCCTGTAGGGCACAGAGCGAGTACAAGGAGGCAGAGAGGAGTTCAGGCCAAGCTGAGGCACACAAGACCTCCTTCACAAATAACTGCTGACTTCTGCTAACAGAGTAGCAGTAGTTGCAACGAGTCAATATGACTGCCTAAACAAAACCTGAACAATGATACAGGAATGGGGGAAGTCTTACTTGACTTCAACCGCTTATTAAGAGCTACATGCAATTAACAAATGCTGAGAGAGTGAGACTTTGTTTTTACAAAGGATGAGCCCCCTTTTTGTTCTTTATTTTAATTTTGTTTCATTTTACATACCAACCACAGTTCCTCTCCCTCTCCTCCTCATACTCACCCCCCACCTCATCCTCACCCACCCACCATACACTCCTCAGAGAGGATAAGGCCTCCCATGGGGAGTCGGCAAAGTCTGGCTTACCAAATTGGGGCAGGATCAAGGCTCCCTGCGCTGCATCCAGGCTGAGCAAGGTCTCCCACCATAGGAAATGGGCTCCAAAAAGACAGTTCATGCACAAGGGATAAATCCTGGTCCCACTGCCAGGGGCCCCACAAACAGACCAAGCCACACAACTGTCACTCACATTCAGAGAGCCTAGTTCGTTTTCATACAGGCTCCCCAGCTTTCAGTCCAGAGTCCAGGAGTTCACACTACCACAGGTTAGCTGTCTCTGTGGGTTTCCCCATCATGATCTTGACCCCCTCTTGCTCATATAATCCCTCCTTCCTCTCTTTGGCTGGATTCCAGGTGCTCAGCCCAGTGCTTGATTATGGATCTCTGCATCTGCTTCCATCGGTTATTGGATGAAGGTTCTATGATGACAATTAGGGTAGTCACCAATCTGATTACAGGAGGCGGCCAATTCAGGCACCCTCTCTCCACAATTGCTAGGAGTCATATCTGGGGTCATCTTTTTTGGAATCCTGGGAATTTCTCTAGCATCAGGTTTTTCCCTAACCCCATAATGGCTCCCTCTATCAAGATATCTCTTTTATTGTTTTCGCTCTCTGTCTTTCTCCCAACCGAAATAAGTCAAAGTGGCAGCCTACAGAATAGGATGAGCCCCTTTAATGGTAATCTCACACCAAATGATCAGTCCTAAAGATATAGACATATCAGCAACACTAACTGGATTCAGATGTTTGTATTTATATATTTGCAGGTAACAGTAAGGGTTATGGAATAATATGGAATAAATTTGGGGCCCATAAGAGGAGTCAGAGGGAGGAGAGGAAGGAGGGAATTTTGTAACTATATTTTAAATTTTAGAAAACTGTTAAGAATGTTAGAAGGCCTAATCTAGAAATCTTTATATGCTGAGGTTGCTACCCATTTGATGAAAGTTTGGAGGAATGCACTCAACAATCTCTATTTCTGAAAGCAGAGCCATGTATAATGGTGCAAACATAGTTTACTAAATGATAAATAACTCCAGTTATCCCGTATCATGGTGTATTATCATTTTAAACAGTGAGATTTTACAGGTTTAAGTATGGATTAACTGGATTTTATTGAGGATAGTCATATGTAAAATTTTATATGATGTAGAGCTTGGGACTCAGTTTCTTCCACCTGTATATCAAAACACATATGCACACATGCATGCATGCAGGCACACAAATGCACACACCCAGACACATACGCATACTTTACACAGACACCAAATGTTCCATATTTATCTTTTTCCTAATAAGAAAATCAAGGTATGGCCTGGTTTTATTCCCTCTTGAAGCTATTTATATCTCTTAGTTGAACCAATGTGTTATCATTAAGAGTTAGCATATTTTTTTCTTGCTTTTATTTACAATGTGGTCCATATATGCTATGGCTTTGTACTGGGAAATTTTTTGAATTGCTCAACAATTTAATTTCAATTTTGAAAGGAAAGAAATTCATACTTGCAAAACTATGAACATGGGGATATCAGTGAGATCAGAGGGCAGATTTTTTTTTTTTTTTTTGGTTTTTTCGAGACAGGGTTTCTCTGTGTAGCTTTGCGGCTTTCCTGGAACTCACTTGGTAGCCCAGGCTGGCCTCGAACTCACAGAGATCCGCCTGCCTCTGCCTCCTGAGTGCTGGGATTAAAGGCGTGCGCCACCACCGCCCAGCCCAGAGGGCAGATTTTTTTTTAAAGGAGACAGAATGGCGAGGCAGGGGTATTTTTTTTAGCTTTGCGCCTTTCCTGGAACTCACTTGGTAGCCCAGGCTGGCCCCGAACTCACAGAGATCCGCCTGCCTCTGCCTCCCGAGTGCTGGGATTAAAGGCGTGCGCCATCACCGCCCGGCCCAGAGGGCAGATTTTTTTTAAAGGAGACAGAATAGCAATGTCAAGGAATAAGAAGATGTTAAGGTAAAACCACACATATCATGGCTGGCAAACAAAAGAGAGGTAAGAAAGTAATGGCCTCCCTCTTTGGAGGACTTGCCCTACAACCACAAGACCCCCACCAAAGCCCATCCTCTCAAGGCTCTAGCCCTCCCAAAGAGTACCAAACTTAAGGCCAACACTTTACTTTCTGACATTTAGAAGGTATGAGAGATACACAATATGCATTTAAGATATCATGGCTTAGAATGCCATACATGATAATAAATATCTACATTTCTTTTTTCATCTTTTAAAAAACTTATTTATTTTGTTCTTTTCTCCCCTTCTGAAGAGTATGATCTCTATCAGAACCTAGACCGACTCTGAACTTGCCCTGGAGGACAACTTTGGACTTAAGATTTTCCTGACTACACCTCACCTTCCAGTGCTGAGATTATGGGCCTGTGCCATTATCCCAGCTTCTATAGTTTTTTTAATGAGCATTGTAGGGATGTTTATGTTAAAGATTATAATAGTAACATTTAATTTTTCATATTTTAGTTTTGAGGTTGATTTAATTTTTTATGTTTAAATTAAGCTTGATTTCATTTTACAACTATTTCTCAATACCTAGGACAAGTATTTGTTTTAACTGAATAATTGTACAACATATTGCTTATAGGATTTAATTTACAAATTATTTTATAGAGATCAGAGTGACTTAATAAAAATGTTTTATATTTTATTTAAAAGTTTACTTCTAAACATAATTTATGCATTTGAATTTGAGTTTCAAACATTGGTTTTTAAGTATTAGAAATAAAATGACAACTCTTGCCTTTTCCCCTGTGTCTCAGTAGACCAGCACTGCTCAAAATCCTACCATAGCTAAGAAGCACACGTTCCCAGAGGGGCACACAGAAGGATTTTGCCTTTTCTAAAACTATTTCCAAGCAATAAGCCTTGAATAATATAAATTCTACTTTTTCCCAAGGATATTATGATGACTTTATTTTTTTTTTACTGTGTTTGAAGTAATAAAGAAATAAAGTGAAAAGCAGTCTTAAATGATTTTAAAAGTTATCTTAATATTTCCTACCCACACTCATTTTCATATCATATCATATATCAGAACAGCTAGTTCATAATCTAACAGCTGTCAAAATCTGGGTAGTAAATGGGGAAAAAATGTAAGACCTATCAACTTTGTAATTTTTTCCAGGGGGAGGCTGATCCTTGATAATGTTTTAGCTAGTAATGTTTTAGCCAGATTTGAATACTTAAAGCAATAGAATGTTCCAAAAGATTGTTTCTAAAATTAAACAAAATTTCTATGTCCCTCCACACCATTTTGGATTCGGGCAGAATGGGATGGTCAGAAATTAAGAAGCAGAATGTTAACCAAGCTGAATGCAAATAGAATCCACAAACGCTTTCACTGAAGACACAGGCCGTTATTTAAAGAATTCAATTTGTTGTTGCTGTTTTGTTCTCACTCTTTTCTATTTCCTGTTGCAGTCGGAACACTCCTTTGTGGGCTCTGTTATTGGAGACCTCACAGTTCTCTCTTCAGCTTGGGCTTGGATTCCAGGCACTGCACATCTACTAGGCACAGATATTTTATTTTATTTATTTTATCTTTTTACTTTTTTAATTTTTTTATTAAGAAAAAAATTTTTATTCATTTTACATACCAATCAAAGATCCCCCTCATCCCTCCTCCTGCCCCTCCAGCCTCCCTTTCCCAACCTACCCCCATTCCCTCCTACAAGAAGGTAAGGCCTCCCATGGAGAGGTACATTCAGTAGAGGCAGGTCCAAGCCCCTCCCCTTGTATCAAGGCTGTGCGAGGTATCCTATCATAGGGAGTGCGCTCCAAAAAGCCAGCTCATGCACCAGGCATGGATTCTGATCCTACCACCAGGGAGCACCTCAAGCAGATCAAGCTACACAACTGTCTCACTGTACGGAGGGCATAGTCTAGTCCCATGCAGGCTCCATAGCTGTTAATCTAAATTTCATGAGTTCCCACTAGTTTGGTTTTGTTGTCTCTGTTTCCCCCATCATGATCTTGATGCCTTTACTCATAGAAATCCTCTTCTCTCTCTCTCTCTTCGACTGGAACTAGGCCTGGTGTTTGGCTGTGGATTTCTGCATCTGCTTCCATCAGTTACTGGAGAAAGGCTCTCTTGGTCCCATGAGCTATTTTAATACATTATCCAAGAAGAAGTATGTCTTGAAACTTTTACCTAGTTCTTTTGAAGTTACTTATATTTAAAAGATTAGCTTTGGTACCACCAGGTATGTAAGTTAGGCAAATACTATCTATAAAACTAAGTTTTCGTATACTAATAATGTAGCGTAGTGTGGTGATTACCACTGTTGACTTACTAAAGAAAGATCATTTTGGAAGAGGACACACATCAAACAATGTAAACTATTTTCATGAGACAAAATACTGCCAACAAAGAAAAAAAGAAAACTCGAAACTTCATGACTTTATTTTAACATAAATTTTAATGACCTCTTATCACTAGAAGCTGGGATACAAAAATAAACACACATCATTATAAGTAAATCTTCTCCATTCTCTACTTCTGAAATTGGTCCTAAGTCATAACTGATACAGAAGGCCTCATTCTTCATCTACCTGTCACATATTTTCTTTGATGTTGGCTAGAAATTAAGCTTCTCTGCATTTTTTAACTAGATGAAATGAAATGACTCTCATTTTCAGAGTACTTATGTATCTGTGTGTGTGAAAAAATATTGATAGAAAGAAATCCAGTGAGAGAAGAGAATTCATTAATATTTTACAATATTTTCTATCAGTATGTTGGGATGGGGAGGCTGGAGGGATGACATGGGGGATGAGGGGGATCTTTGATTCGTATGTAAAATGAATAAATATTTTTTCTTAATAAAAAAATAAAAACCAAAAAGTAAAATAAGTAAATAAATAAATAAAATAGCTGTGCCTAGTAGATGTGCAGTGCCTGGAATCAATACTTCTAACTATAAGAGTTATGTTCATCAAAAATTGCAAAATAACAGTGAAAGGTAATAATATCAAGAGACCCATTGCCTAGCATGGCAAACATCAAAACTATGTAATATTCATAAGGAATCAGGAAAGTAGATGCTCATTTTTTGCAAGTCAGCCCAATGATTGAAATGTGCTATTGTTACATGATTCTTTATTTTTCCAGAGCTGAGGATCGAACCCAGGGCCTTGTGCTTGCTAGGCAAGCGCTCTACCACTGAGCTAAATCCCCAACCCTACATGACATGATTCTTATTTGACCTAAATTCTAAATGAACAAGAAGGACCAGAATAATGAATGGCCAACTACCTGGGCCCTACCATTAGCTTGTTTGGCATACAAAATTAAAGATCCCATTCATTATGTTCTTTAGGTCTAGTTCTTTTTCTAAAGCAAGGAAAAAAATATTCATTAGGTAGAAACTTTCTCAACATTTCAATACCATATATGAACTTCTTTTCTCCAGATTTTCACGTGTCGATATTGTCATATATAGAGATATATTCATAGTTCAATATCCTTAAGATTTTTGTGGGGATTTTGTTTTGCACTAATTATATTTGTTTTATTATTGCCAACTGATTTACTAACAATTTGACATACTGATAGTTGGAAAATATTGCAAAATATTAATGAATTCTCTTCTCTCACTGTATTTCTTTCTATTGACATTTTTTTCACACACACAAATACATAAGCACTCTGAAAATGAGAGTCATTTCATTTCATCTAGCTGAAAAATGCAGAGAAGCTTAATTTCTAGCCAACATCAAAGAAAATATGTGACAGGTAGATGAGGAATGAGGCCTTCTGTATCAGTTATGACTTAGGACCAATTTCAGAAGTAGAGAATGGAGAGGTTTACTTATCATGACGTGTGTTTATTTTCATATACTAATCAATCTCTACATCCAGCTCCTCTAATCTTTCTTTTTGGTATGCTTTACATGCCCTTTTTAGGAGGTAAGGTAACAGAGAAATCCTTAAGTAAGAGTACATGCAGTCAAGTTGATTATTAGTGAAGACAAGTAAGTGGATTTTAGCAAAGGACAATGCACTACTCATTACAAGGGCTAAGATCACATATCTCACTTTGCAGAAAACTTCTCCAGTAGGGCAGATAGATGTGAGCAGTTAGGAAGAGGTGTTTTGTTGTAGTATGAAGTTAAAAGATACAGAAAGAATTTTCTAGTGGAAGTTGAGGAGCCAAATAATGCATTTCCTAATTTTAGCTATGTTATTAGTTATTCCCATTTTGTCTCCCTGTTCTGAATGTACCCTTCAATAATTGCTCTGGGATAAATGCAATTGCTCCAAATATTTCTTCTTTGATATGGCATGCTAATAAGCTTTCTCATTGAAGAGATTCAAACTACTCTCTTTGGACAGGATGAAAGGATTGTTCTGTTAATTATGGTGTATGAGACTTGAGAACAACCTTCCTACAGAATCATGAAGAGTATGAGGCTTTCTGCCTGATGAGTGGGCAGAGAGGCCTTATACAGTCTAATCAATGAGGAGACTGCCTGCCGCTTTGGAGCCTGTAGTCATTCTACAGCCTTCTGCACAATCTGCTTACACACTTCAGCCTGACTGCCCATCAAGCTGCCTCTCCTTCAAGCACACTCAGAGCCTGTTTGCTCAGAAAATTACTCTGTCTACCAGTGCCTGTATACCCAATGCTCCCTTTGAACATGTATTAGTTTCCTTTTCTCCACCACCTGTGTTTCCATTGGTTGGCCTATGGTTCTTTTGGAAACAACATATAACTGTTACCTGGCCCCCAAAAGAAATATGCCAGGTGTTGAGATACATCTTAAAGATCTGAGGTTCAACCTTTCCATTGTTCCTTACATACTCTCCTTTGTTGAGCTTCTTTCTATACTATTTTCACTCTTATATCAGTCCCCAACCACAAATGTCCCCTTTTTAAACTATCACGCTGTTTCTGTATCCCAGAAACTATACTACTATACTACTATATCAAGATACTACTATATCAAGAGTAGTAAAAGTTAATGTAGATTATATGAGGTATAAGAATATAATGTAACCAGTTGTAAACTCTCTCAAGCCTTGTTATTTTTGATTTTGCCTGTTGTTCCTCATAAATAAAAATGAAAAAAGAAACCCCAAGTCACACGTTTTGTGTAAGAACAACTCCCATATTACTAATTGGGGTGGTGGAAACACTCATTTCCTCCCTTATCTGTGGTATTGGAAATCTGGAGTAATTAACTTCTAGAAAACAATCTGGCTATAAAATTCATTAGTATTTGTTTGTCTACTGAAACAAAATCCAAACCATAAAAATCTCTGTTTCAGAATCTTTACTCAGAGAAAGACTTTATAGAGATGATCAAATTCAGCCACTCCATGTACAGTGTTCCTTGCAATAACACATCTCAATATATTCCTCCTGGCAAGGAGGACTGGAAAGCACACCGGAATGGAAGACTCATCATTGGCTTAATTTTGTGAACTTAGAGTATTGTTTTGGAAGTATTTCATTAATATACACTAAAAATTTTGCTAAATTTATAGTGATTAAATATTCATAGAATTTATTTGTATAACTAAAATTAAAGTATCTAAAACTTTTAAAATACTATTATTTATATGGTCTGTTAATGACAGAGATATATTCAATATAGAAACAGTTAGAAATAAAATGAATTTGTTGTACGACCCATCATATCTTTAAAACTATGGCACTTCAAGAGCTGGAGAGATAGCTGAGCATTGAAGAGGGCTTGATGCTCTTGCAGAGGACCCAAGTTGTGTTCCCTGTACTCATGCAAATAAGCTTTAAAGTGCCTATAATTTCTGCTCTACTGGACCCAGTGCCCCACCCCCTTTTTAGCCTCCATTAGCACCCACACTTAAGTTCATTTATCTATACATAGACAAATATTTAAAAATATTTTTAATTTTTTTAAATTTAAATACATAAATTTATATAAATACATATTTAAAAAATACAGTACTTCAAATTGTGTTAATGAGTCCCTTGATATATCTAAAGTTTGATTTTCTCTTTTGCCTCTTTTAAAGGAAAGGAAAATGAGACCAATGATTGTAAAAATAACCAGCTCAAATATTCAGAGAATCACTGAAACATTGAAGAAATCCATTAGCAGATTATATAATGATATCTCCTAATTTTATTTCATATGATATCTCTGTGCATTAGTAGTATTATAATTTTTAACAGTTTTACAGTGTTTAATATGCTACTAAGAATCTTATTGCTGTATAGTATTCTTTGCCCGTGCCCCAGACATCAAAAGCTGAAGTTGGGTGCTTTCAACACATGTCTGTCTGTTTGCAGCTGATAAGGGAAAGGAGGACAAAGGCCTGATTCTGTGAAGCCATGTATGGACCTCTGACATTACATATGCCATTGCCTCCCTTCCTTTGATCTTGTGTCTCCTTATGTTTAAACATTCCTATTAAGGAAATTCTCCAAATGTGCCGTCTCATAGGATTTGTTTATCACTGTTAACTAAAACAGACAAAAAGCATCGTTGATGGATGTGGAGATGATGCAGGTTCACCCAGTCATCCTAAGAGTCCATGTTATGGAAATTGAGTGACTGAAACAATGCCTGAGGTCCTGAGAATTTTTACATCACAGTGACAGATGTGCTGTGTGCAGCAGTCGGTTTGTCTGTATGACCTTTCCTGTGCTTCTTGCGGTCTAATCTCCCACACTCCCACAGGGAAGTGTCACTTGTCTAAGTCCAGTCCTCATCTTCCTAAGGATTCTAAGAGTTTACCAGTGCTTCGTTTTATTTAAAAGTACACAGGCACCATCTGGAGTGATGGCTCAGCAGTTATGAGCACTAACCACTCCTCGTAAAGATCCACATTCAAGTCCCAGAACATCCATGGTGGCTCAACTCTCTGTACAACTCCACTTTTGAGGAATCTGATACCCACTTCTCCACTTCTCAGGTAGCAGGCACATATATGGGGTACAGACATATATCCAGGCCAAGCAGCAATCATATGCATGAAATAACTAATAAGGAATTTATAAAACTGCACAGGCATTCTGTTGCTCACTTTTCTTTATTTAAGCAGATTGTCTGTTTGTTTCATCTGGATATAAACCAACTACATCTGTCAGTTCTGAAAACACTAAGCAATGAAACAAGGGCTATATGGTGGCATTCTGCAGTGTTTCTACTAGAGGAATATTTTTGGTTTGTCGAGACAGGGTTTCTCTGTGTGGCTTTGCACCTTTCCTGGATCTCACTCTGTAGACCAGGCTGGCCTCAAACTCATAGAGATTTGCCTGGCTCTGCCTCCCGAGTGCTGGGATTAAAGGCGTGCGCCACCACAGCCCGGCCCAGGTATTAGTTTTTAAAATGAATGCTAACTAACATCTTTCCTTAGCATTCACTTAAAAAATCTATAGCTAAATTGAAATCAAATCACCTAACTTGTTTTGTCCTGTTTGGCTGTTGTCTCTTGAAGGCCTTATCCTTTCTGAAGAGGAAAAAGAGGAGAGTGGATCTGGGGAAGAGGGGAGGTTGGGCAGGAGCTAGGCAGAGTGGAGGGGGAGGAAACTATGATCAGGATGTATTATATGAAAGAAGAATCTATTTTTCATATGAATAAAAAATAATATGAATGCTAGCATACTTTAAATATTATTTTTCACATTTTACTCTAAAATATCAAGGAAATAAGAAAATGATGTAATAATCCTGCAAGCCATAAGGAAATTTGAATTTCTTTCTTTTACTCATGTATTTAACAGGGTTTTCCTGTGCTGACATAAATGAATATACTATTAACTTCATTAAATAAACAGTGCTTGAAGGTGTTGGAGGACAGAAAGGAGAGAGAAGGAGAGAGAGAGAGAGAGATAGAGACAGAGACAGAGACAGAGACAGAGACACAGAGAGAGAATACAGAGACTATGTAGTAAGAAAGATATCAAAGAGAGACATTGGCTTACAAACACATGAAGTGGTTGATCAGCTTGTCTTGAACAAAATTAGAAGCCAAGTAAAGTCTTCCTATGTACTGATGCTTGTGTTCATAAAATCTTATTATGGTTTTGGGACATTATGCTGTTATTCTCTTTAAAATATATTACTGGCCCAGAGATAAGAGTGAGAAAAATGCTGTTACAGAACTTCAAATAACATTATATTAAAAACAAAGTGCAGTGGTTTGTATCTAATGTAAACTGTATAATTCATATAAATCAGCAAGTATAAGTGTCCAAGAAGATTTGTGAAAATGCTGAAACTGAGTTTATTGTCTTAGGAATCTACATTTCCTAATATCCGCTGTAGCCTCCTACGGAATTTTTTCTAACTAATGCAATAAAACTACAATTTCTTTATTTTGTGTTTCATGCTGACACAATGGTAAATATATTAAAATGTTATAAATATTACTCTTGAGCATGTGTTTTTTCAGTTAATATAATTGCTAAAGACAGAAAATTTAATGAAACTAAAGTTTTTAAAATATGTACTTATATATCTAAGACAAGTAGATAAAATGATATTATTAAGACCTTTATAATGTCTAACACCATATTAATCCTAAATTGTGTTCCATAAGAGATAACACATACATGTTTACTATTACTTTTTCAAGTCACATTATTAGGCATTTAAAATGTGAATTAAATAGCCAGAAAGAGTAATTGCTATCATTAGGGTACTGTTGTACATATTTCCCTGCAGAGTTTAATGGATTCTCCGACAGGCAGAATTTCTGTATTTCATGTAAAAGAACCCACCATGTTCTGTCTGTCTGATGAAACGCATGCTCCCAAGCTCCTGGAACAGAGCACAGTTTTCTTCGTTTGGCATTATTGTGCTGTAAAATTTTTAGAAAGAAGTGCTTCAGGACCAATGCTACTGTGGAAGCAACTCTGTGGGCACATGAGGCATCCCTCTACAGGAATAAATAGGAAGGGCCTGCCAGGACGCACTTGGCTGGGTTAATGCAAGATAGCATTTCACAATTATCTGTGTGGATTTCAGGATTCAGTGTATAAGGCAATACTGAAAAAAATTGATACAATGAAATCATGACAAATGGTTACATAGACAGCAACTTGTGTCACTCCTACCGCATAATAATGAGGGAGGAGATAATAAGCTATTTCTTCAGATCATTCCATGGCATTTATTTCCTCCAAATGGTGTTGTATAATACTCTGTTTGTGTTCTGAAAAATAAAGCTTGCCTGGAAATCAGAAGGCTGAGCTGTTCACTAGTTAACCATAGAAGCTTGGTGGTGGTGGCACAGACCTTGGATCCCAGCACTTGGGAAGTGGTGACAGGAATATAAGGTGGGTGGAGACAGGATCTTGGCCCCTTTTTGGTCTGAGGACCCTGAGAGGTAAGAAGTCAATATTGGCTGCTCCTTTGCTGATCTTTAAGGTTATCACCCTGATATTTGACTCCTGGATTGTATTGATAAGACTAATTAAGATCATACTTCAAAGTGAATTCTCTCTTTGGTCACTCTTAAGAGTGCACTTAAATGGCTGGTTGACTTATGAACAATTTCTAATTGAGTAACAAAAATGCAATATCATCCTGTGGATTGCAACATGCCCTTGGCTAGATGCAAAATTAAAAAAAATGTCAGGGATACTCTTCACTAATAATTCTCTCTATACTTCCACCTAGTTTGTGTTCATTTAATGTTATTTTGAAGAAAAAGCCTTCAAATGTTTGAGGTCTTACATTGAGAATGCAATACTGTATATTAAATCAATGTAATACCAAGCAGCTTGTATTAGACAAGTGGTGGAGAAAGTGAGTCTATTCATGCAGTTATATTTACCATAAATTGCCTAAAATGTGAAGATGCTGTAAAATAACACCTAATAACTGGAGTAGATAAGTTGCCATAATAAAGAAAGCTATATTACAATCATTTAAAAATCCTTATTTCAAATCTGGAACAAGGGTAGCCTCTCAGATTCTGTATTCCTGAAGAAAACTATCACTTCTTGCAGCAGTAGCCATCAGATGAGAATAGTTTCATAGTTATTGGTGTAATTTTGTAGCTGAAGTTTTCCTGGTCCTGCTTGGCCCACGGTCAGAGCAAATCTCTCTCACCCTCCAGTCCCGCAGGCAAGTAAACACACAGAGACTTGTATTACTTATAAACTGTATGGCCATGGCAGGCTTCTTGTTACCTAGTTTTTACATCTTAAATTAACCCATTTCTATAAATCTATACCTTGCCACATGGCTCATGGCTTACCGGATATCCTTACATCTTGTTTCTCATGGCAGTTGCGACTGGCAGTGTCTCCCTGCCTCAGCCTTCCACTTCCTAGAATTCTCCTCTCTGTTTGTCCTGCCTATACTTCCTGTCTGGCTACTGGCCAATCAGCACTTTATTTATTGACCAATCAGAGCAACACATTCACAACACAGAGAACATCCCACAGCAGGATTTCATGATCCACTTTCACATCCAGCATGGCGTAGTCTTGTGCAGGTCACACGATTATGCACATCCAGTCACAGCTGCTGTGCATTTGTCTGCAACAGCCCTGTCATGTGTGGCAGACACAGTGTTAATGCAGATGCCCACTATCCCAGCCTCTTCTAATCTTTCTGCCACCTCTTACATAAGGATCCCTAAGGCTTCTGGTTTGGAAGTGAGTAATAGAGGTCCCATTTACAACTGTGCCCTTCACAACCTCATATTCTCTGTACATGGACAAATCATGGGTCTCTGTGTCTATTGCTACCTAATCCTAAAAGATGTTTCTCTAATGAGGGTTGAATGATGCATTAATGATTGGGTGTAAATATAAGAACGTAGGAGTGGTAAAGCACTATACCAATAGCAATACAAAACAACAGTTTTAGGTTCTTCCCAGGGGCTGCTTATGAACTGGTCATCCACATGTTTGGGATCAGGTTAAGGATACTAGGCATAAAGAGCAAACTTTTAACTACAATCAGAAACTACTTAGTTATTCTCATAATAATGATGTCACTATTTCAAAAGTAGGCATACCTTTCCAGGAGAGTTGCTATTGTAGCTCACAGGGTTCACAACTGAGTAATGCTGATGATTACTTTTCTCTCCTTGTAGCATAAACAGAACTTTCCAGCACTATGAAACTAGTAGGAATGAAACTTCCATGTTAGTGCCAGCTTACCATTTTCATGTCGAGATTGATTCCTCTATGTTACCTCACTAATCAATAGTTTTGAAAGAGGTAATATATACCTGGCATTGGATTTTCATGTACTAGTCTATGATGTCTTGGAGAAGCATTGTACCATCGTGTTTAGATTAACTCCATTTAAACTACACACACACACACACACACACACACACACACACACACACACACACACACATGCATACACATACAACAACAACAACCAATCTCATTCTATGGTCCTTCCCTTGAAATACCTCCACATACCCCTTTAATAATTTTTAAGTTCTATGGGCACCTCAATTAAGACATACTTTTGTATAGATTTAAAGATGGCCATCACAAATGACAAAGGTATAGTCATGCACTCTAATCCCAGCACTTGGAAAATAGAGACAGGTTGATTTCTGTGAGTTTGAAGCCAGCCTGATCTACAGAGCAAGCTCTGTGGTAGCCAGGATTATATAGACAGACCCTGTCTCAAAACCACAGACAAAGAACTTCTGCTGTTTACCTTTCTTTGTCTAGGTTCCTTCACTCAGTATGTTTTCCACTTATTTACCTTCAAATTTAATAACTTAGCTTTCCATGACAGGAATGTTCTATATTTAGTTATCAAATAATTTGTTGATGGATATGTCAATTGTTTAAATTCCCTGCCTATTATGAATAGAGTAACACTGAACATGAATAAACAAGGATCTCCACAGAATTATACAGTATACTTTGGGGATAGGCCCAGGCAGGAATGTTATAGCTGGACCATAAGGTAGGCCTAGTTCTGGCTTTCTGAGCAACATCTACACTGATTTTCATATTGTTGCATTCCCATCATCAATACCTAAATGTTTCCATTTATCAATATTGTTAGATTCATTACTTGTTATTTAAAAAAAATCTTAGCTTTTCTGAGCAGGTTAAGAAGAAATCAAAGGGGTGTTCTACATTTCTCTAATGGCTAAGGGTGTTGATCACTTAGAAGAAATATCTCTCAGTTACTGTAATTGTTTCTTTGATTAACTATTTAATAGCATCACAGGAATTGCAATTGAATTGTTTATTTCTTTTTTTTTTTTTTTTTTTTT
>CABHPH010162849.1:39064-54817 GCA_902168325.1 Peromyscus nudipes | reverse complement strand
AATTACAGTGTAGTTTAACTAAATTCTAAGTTGATTTACTTGAACAACATTTCTGAGGAGTTACACAATAATATAAATGTTAAGACCATCAATGTAATGATTTTTATTCCACATATTAAGCATTATATTGAAGAATAAGTCATAATTGTCCTAGGTACATAAAGAAAAAGCTGAGGTTTGCTTTTTTAAAACTTCTGGAGTCTCAGGCAATATTGTGACTATGTTCTACTGATCTTTCTCTAGACAAGGGCATTAAACTATTCTAGCACACATTTCAGATTTTTCCCACAACATATAAAAACACAAAGTACTATGTTCCTGTGCCAAGTTGACACTCACATCTATCCATAAAGATTAATGATGTATGACTGCCTTAAAGTTAAAAATAAATTTAAAATTTTTGAATTCATTTTTTTTCTATCTAGATTTTCCATTTTTTTTGTGAGAGATGCCAGCATCCTATCTCAGAGGTGAGCAACTTTCTGTGTTATTTTTGAACCCGCTTAATCCTCCCACACATAATTCTAATTCAGCAGCCTGTCTGATAGTTATTCTTTCATTTCTGTCTCTTCCGATTCTTAACGATCTCTGGCCTGAATCGCTGAAACATACTCTCTGTTAGCAGAGGCTCCCAGACCTTCTTCCATCTAATTAAGGAAAAATGACATGATTGAAGTCACAGTTAGGTTTCTCAACTGTATTTCATTAAAATGCTTCCCTTTAGATCTCACCAGCAGTCAACTACACCTTTCCTCAAATCCAGAGAGCAAGCATTCCCCAAACCTCATGGCATTCAATTGCATCTTCTTTTCTCATCCCCCAACATTCCCTTTGTTCCAAAAAATTATTCATATTTTTGGATTACCTTTATATTTCTCACATTCCATTTTAATAGTCACACATCATTAGATACGAAGTTTTTGTGTGACTGACAAGTACTTCTAAATTCCTATATTGAATAAGACAGTTTTAGATTGTAAATCAATAGTGCTTTTCTCTCAGAGTATATCGCACACGCAAATCAAAAGGGCCAGGGAGGTTACCCTAGATTATATGTTCCTGAGAAAGTGGTTTCTTTCTGTTTTGTTTGCTACTATAACTTCTAAATGAGCCCAGTTACTCAATAAATGTACATGGATGGTAGTAATTGAGTAATGACAGAATATATTTTTGCATGACTAAATGATACTTATTATAGAGATATCCTTCAAATTCAGGACAGTATTCTCAGTATGGAATGGAGCTATTTTCCTGTGATGCAATACATCAACTATTTATCTAAACATATCTGCATACTGTGGGTACATTTCCTTTTCATATAGGAATGTAATAAAGAACAGAGTAAAACTAAAAGAAAATCACTGATTTTTTTTCTTTAACTTGCAAGTGGATTGAACATAATAGCCTGAAGGGCTAAGGGAAGAGTCTAATTCTACATCCCTACATGTCACATACTAATGTATACAGCAAAAGGTGTTTACCATTTCAAGTCAGCTAATGTTAGGGGAACATGGGAATCCAAACTTTAGTATCTAAAACAGTTTTCTCTTTTAGAAACTTAGAATATAACAGCGTTACATTTTTATTATGCTTGAGGTGAATTTGTAAGTCAAAGTTGGGAATACCTTATTAGAAATAAATTATAAAACGTCCAGTTTCTAGCTGTAACTCAAATATAAGTTATCTGTTAAACAAAAGGAGAAAAGTCTTTATTACATATATAAAATTCAACAAATGGTATAATTTCACACCAGTTTCTGCCTTGAGTTTTAATTATGTATTGGAGTGGAAGCTAGAACTCTCCCAGCATAGCAAAATGGGAGCACCTCTAAATTTTAAGCACAAAACTAGTATCTTCAGGGTAGCATAATATCTTCTCTAGTGACTTTGTATTATTTTATGACTTATTGTTTTTCCATTTTTGTCACATGCTGAAGACGCCATATAAATTATTTTAACATTAGTTTACTGAAATGCCTTATTCTAGATTTCCAGGAATAGATCAGAAAGACTGATATTCTGAAAATTGAAGGCCAAACTACTACTTTTCTTCCTCATTCAGGCAAGGCTATGGACAGAGAAGCCTTTCTGAGAAGTCAAACATTGTGCTTTTGGGATGTGATCATCTATCCATGTCTGCCTTCCTATCACCTATCTATCTACCTACCTGCCTATCTACCCTCTATACATCAGTCATCTGTTTATCATATAGCTACCTATCTTTCTGTCTTCTATTCCTTCTGTTTTTCTGGAGAGCCCAAATAATTCAGGGATGTTGGTGATTTGGAGGTCATGCTTTATTTTTATCTTTGATATCATAATGTAATGCTACTATGGGAACATAAGAAGTGAATCAATTGGTAAGTGGTGCTTATAAAACTCCCTTCACAGATTATAAAAACATAAAAACTCAGGAGAGATATAACTTGTGATTTTATAGATGATCTCATGGGAACTTATTTCTGCAAATGATTTATTGAAACTCACGTGAAGAATTATGGATTATTTATTTTTAAAAGAGGGGGGGAGAAAGAAATCTATATAACATATATCTGGTCTTGAAATTAGACAATATAAGTGCTATTCCCGAAACATAATGGATAGTTCTCTGTGGTTCTTTCATATGTTGAGAGTTCCCCTGGATTACATATAACTATGAACCAGACAACATATGAAATTTTAAATACAGAAAATCTGGGCCTGAATTATTCCCTTGTTACCCATATTTTGTCTAACTTCAGTCAATTGACTTTATCTCCTTTGGACTTGGTATCCTCACATATAGAGTTTTATGGTGATGATTATATGAAATGATAAAAATCTTCCAAGTGATAGAAAATGGGCAAATATAATATGGTTCTTAATGTTGTGAAGTAACCACATTTGCAGAATATGCATGTGCATGTGCCTGAAACTATGCTCCAAGGTGTAACTTAGAATTGTTGGATGTAAAGAATTAGGAGTTGGGGTGGGGGCTAGAGATGCACCTTCCCCCCAGTGTGTATAAGTATCTGGCATCTCATGATGATTCCTTCCTTTAACTCCTTATAGTAACAGGACGCTTTACAACTGTCACTCCTTATTTCAGTAATGTTCTGTTATTTTTGCCTGAATTTTATAAAATAACCTGTAACTTTACAGAGGATGTTGATTTGCATAAGTCATAAAACTAGCAAGTAGCCTAGTCAAGATTGTAAACCAGGTCTCTTGTTTTTGATTATTCCCACCACTTCTTTACTATGGCCCAGTCTTCTTAATATATAAATCACATTACATGAGACAATTCCCACACTGAAGTAAAGCATTCTATTAGGAGCATGAAGAATCATTCTCATTAGCTTATGGTTCCACCTCATGTACTGAACCAGTGTATAACAGTGATGCTAATGAGTATCAACGCAGTTTTTAGTTAAAAGTTAATTTCACACACCTTGATTATTTAAGTCCTCCCTACTGCTCAGGTAGGTCTGACTAAGCCATTTTTTTTGTTTAAATTTTACTTTTAGCTCCTAAACATTCTACACCCACAGATTTTATTTGTATATTGACAACCTGACAGAATGCAAAATTCAAATGAAAAGAGACATGTGTTTGACTTTGAAGAAAGTAAAGGGATGGGAAAACATTAGGAACATGATCTTAGACCTGAGAACCTACACTGTCTCCAATGACATCACTAGCATTCTACTGAATAATTTAATTTCTGTCAGTAAGGTAACTTTTAAATTGTTCTACCCTTTAAAATTTAATAGAAGGCAGATTTATTTCTTCTATCTTAAATATGATTTTACATATTTGGGAAACAGCCATGAAGTGGTCTGCTGTGGTGAGTATGCTTTGATGGCTTTTCCAATGATGGATACAGCCAGAAATTCTTCTCTAACTATGGGCTATGCCTTCTATAGGGAAAGGAATCTTCTCACTTTGGCATAATTGAAAATTAACCTCCACTTTTTATGTTTTGAATTCATAATGGTAATTTCTGAACAACTTAGTTTTCTACCTGTACTAAAATATAATGGAGAAATTGTAAGCATCTCCAAAGGGTATTTGCTACATCAGCAAAGACTAATAATGTATTTTATAAATATATCTCTGCTGGTACTAGATACTACAATGAAACTGTAGAGGTTGCATTAGCAGTCATTTTAGAAATCCAGTTGTCCTGACTCCAACATAATAACTAAAAAAATAATTTGAAAAAGAACAGATACCAAATTTTTCATCTCTTTTAGAACTTTCCAATTCAGGGAAAGGATAGCAATAAATATGTTTTAAAATAACACATCAGTACAATTCAAAGAATAGATGCACCCATGGGTTGAGAAATGTTTATTCAAGAGTGTCATACCATAAGATCCTGCTTCCATGGTGTGGAGGCAGTTAGTCTGCACATGTATGCTAACTCTGCGGTACTTGTACAGTGATGGAATTAACTAATAACTTATTTCTGAGGATCTTTGCTATTGTTTAGCAGTACATGACTATACATTGTCCTGGCTCTGTCTATATGGACAATCAAGACGTTTCATAAACACTTCATTTGTCAAAAAAGAAGTAGGCAATTTGTTTCATCTTGGTATTTTTGTTTCATAGAAGCCATCAAAAATTAATATGAGTAACCAGACGTTAATATTCAGGTAGGACTGAAGAGTTGATAAGATCATAAAAAGTTGAAGTCTTGACTGTGCTTATGCTTCCATAAAAATGATTTATAAAGACATTCGGTGTTTTCCTTGGTCATTGAATATCCTTGGAAAAAAACAGCTGAAACTAAAAACTCAGAATCCTACTTGACATCCTTAATAAACAATATTCAACTTGATACTTTTCAGTTGTAGGAGAGTCTTACCTAATGTGAAGTGCTTTCTGTGTTTTGGCTGGAATTTGAAGGGGGCAGAATCAGAAGTGATTTCAGTAAGGCTGCAGCTCCTATGACAGCAGAGAGACATGTTCCCAACGATTTGAAGCCTCTCATTTACTAAACAAATATTTGTTGAGTAGCTACTCTGTGTCAGGCCTTGGTGAACAAGGCAAACAGAGTCCTGGACTTTAAAAGGTCACATCATGCCAAATTGCCATTGACACATTAAGAAAACAAAAGGCCAGGAGGACAGAGTGATTACCGATACCTGCTGACCCCTTCTCCCACACATACAAACAGCACATCACCAGGTGACAGGTAAGTGTGTGACAAGAATAATTTCCCGAACGTCAGCTCTCACCGTAGGCTCTTCGGGACTTGGAGCTTCAGAGAATTCTATTCAGAGAGCATTCATGTTTGCGTAGTTCCACCCTTGATAGCACAGCTTTTGCTAGCTAGGGTGTACTTGTTGCTCATGGATGCCTGGCACAGTGCTGGGGTTCAGAACAGCTATTCATCTCATGGAAAGCAAAACCAGGAAGGCAACATTTCCTTCCAACATGCTACAACATGTAGGAAGAAGTTTTATTGAAAATGTTCAAGCAATCCCAGAAATGTGGTCTTTTAGTATTCAGAAACTTCTTGCTTTTACTTTTATGAGTCTCCTTTAGAGCTGGCAATGGCCATTTGCTAATGCTACTGGTTGTTAGGAGATCCCAAAAGTAGACCTAGGATCACCTTTTCTTTCCCTTGCAGACTTAAGTGCTCAATGACTAATTCTTATGTTTTCCATGGCCGTGGTTCTCTCCTTAGTGCACAGATGGGCACCTGAGGTTAACAGAGAAGAAAATCACAGGCTTCTGGGAAAGACAAGATTTTTTTTTTAAAGCCCCTGATGGACTCTACTGTACATACTTCATTTGAAAATCATGCAAATCTATTTTGAGGTTATTATTTATTAGAGTTCATGTTTACCTAACCATGGGACCAGGACATCACGGATGTTTTCCTGTCTGTTTGGGGAAACATTCATCTGCAAATGGTATGTCTCCTACTAGAGAAAAAAAAGTCTGTCCAAGGAAGAGATTCACGTTCAGACAACTTATTAAATACAAAAGCTTCCCTTCCTCTACCAATACTGTTAACCAAGAGAAATGTCCCAATTCCGCGAGTTTGTTTCATAGCCAATCTTCATCTGTTTGCATCAGTCTAATTGAACGAATATTTAAATTCTTATCAAGTGGTCAGTAAACGGCCAAGTTCCCTGAGTTCTGCCCCACCTCAGGTTAAAGAATTTGCTGGACTCTTCTTCTTCAGGCCCCTGTAAGAATAAGCTCGTGGAAGTTAATCCTCCACCCGCTCACCTCTGTGTTTTTGATAGTAGAGTTTTTGTAGGAAATGACTCGAGAAAAATTGTTTCACCCTGGTGGCAAAGATGAGACAAAACTACACATTTGAAGAGCTTTGGGATACCTAGCAGGGCTGCTGTCATTGTTCTTAATGCCATACTGTCATGTTATCCTAAGTTGTCAATAACCACAATGGTAAAAGATGGGACAATAGTCAGGCTTGGTGTCATAGACCTGTAAACCCAGATACACAATAGGCTGAGATTGGAGAAGCACAGTATAAGGACAACATGGGCTACATATTAACTCCAGTCCAATCAAGGCAGAGAGCAAGATGCTATCTCAAAACACAAAATGACAAAGAGCTGGGGATGTAGGTCAGTAGGTCAGTGTTAGAGGACTAGCCTAGGATGCACTACCTAAAAGTCCTGGGCTCAATCCTCAGTTTTACAACAAAACCAGGGATGTAGTGAGGAGGCAGAAGCTAAATGCAGTTTGTAGATGGCCCATAGGATGAATCTTTTTAATCATTACCATAATATCATGTGAAAAGAGTAGCCAGAATTTCAACGTATGTATTATTTTCCCCCATTTTTGAAATTAAATTTTTCTTTTAAATTTTTGATTTTGTATTAACTGGCTCAAAAAAACTTACTTGAATATACTAACTGATTCATACACACCCAATTATATTAGTGATTAAATTAGTAATTATATTAGTGATAACATATCTGCATTTGTATTAATGTATTCAGTAATATTTAGTAAATACTCATTAAGTATCCACAGCTATGCTTAACAAAGGCGAAACCAAATGAATACAAAATATCACTCTAGCCCAGGGGGCCATAAAAAATAACAGCAGTATTGTTAAGGCAATTTTTTTTAAATTGTCATTTTCTTATGCTATCTCAAGGGTCTTGCAGTGCATATATATATATATATATACATATATATATATATATGGATGTAAGAGTTATTTTTCCTGTATGATTAAAAAAATCATTTATCTCTTACTCATTCTCATCACAGACTCATAAGAGGCATGTATCCTCGGGATTTCATTAGGTTACAAAGAATAAGTAAACTATTCCATGCTAACATTGAAATGCCCCTCCATAGAGATAATATATTTGCATTTGTATTAATTTATTCAGTAATATTTAGTAAACACTCATTAAGTATCCATAGCTATGCGTAATAAGGGTGAAACCAGATGAATATAAAATATCAATCCAGCCCAGGGGGCCATATCAAAATAACAGCAGTATTGTTAAGACCGATTTTTAAATTGTTGTTTTCTCAAATTTTCCCATGGGTCTTGCAGATAGGAAGAGACATTTGAATATAACACAAAGATAGAAAGCATTGTGTGAATGGGGCAGTAAGGAAAAAGAGTGGGAAATGATGGGAGTAGATTTATTCACAGTCAACCCTGGAATTGTCCTTACTTGTGGAAGTCAAGTTCAACAAAACCAAGGTAAACCTTTAATTAGTGACTAGTACGGCTCTCCATCTAGAGGAAACAGTGTTAGGTTCCTCTGAGCCTGGTCACATGTTTACTAACACATGTGTATATTTTTTGTGTATAGTTTTGTTAAAAGACATCTATTTAATATATATTGACTATCTATTAACATCAAATTCACAGTTCACGCCTGAATGAAGCTTCTTTGGCACGTGTGTCCTCTGAAAAGTTCATCATCACCTTTTTGCACTCAGGAACGCCTGTCAGCATTTTAGCACCATGCTTTGGGGATGTATTAGCAAAATCACCAACACAAAGCCACCCAATGAAAAA
The DNA here is from genome assembly GCA_902168325.1 of Peromyscus nudipes. NCBI lineage: Eukaryota > Metazoa > Chordata > Mammalia > Rodentia > Cricetidae > Peromyscus > Peromyscus nudipes. The sequence continues at coordinate 46,803 of CABHPH010162849.1, read as the reverse complement.
GACAACGCAGTAAACTCAAAGGACACTTGTTCACATTGTGAGAGTGAAAAATGAGAAGAAAGAGAATAGTTTCTACCAACCTCGGGTAAGAAGACGTCCCCTGAGTGACTCAAAATTTTCATCCCCATGCATATGCCCTTAAATCCCACGGTAGCACCATAAGAACCAGTATTGTGCTTATACAGAGATTCAGTAAGTAGGGAAACTGGACCACTCAGAACACACATAAACAACAAAGATATACTTATAAAGGAAAACAAAGTGTTTGTCACACTTAATCTGAAAAACTGTGACACTGAGTAATTTACTGGGAATGACTAAAGTTGTAGACCATGTGTTTATACATTTTTTTCTTAGAGGGACATGTGCACAAGGAACTTTAGAAGTGTTTTGTGAGAAATGCAAATTCTTGCCAATGACTCCCCCACCCCCAAGAAAAAAACCCGGTGAAATTAGACTCTGGAAAGAACTGAAAATCTTGTTTGATCAAGACTTTTGTATTTACTGTGATACAGAGGTCTAGAACTTTTTAAGGTTGTAGCTGAATAGTGGATACAAAATAAGGGTGTTCCTTATTAAAGTTATAATGTCCTTATAACCATATAAGTGAACAAGCATTTAGACAGTAGTAATGGGAATTTTTTTAATCTTGTTTTATGGTGGAAAACAAGTTTATAAATGTGATGATTTGGTTTAGAAATTTGGAGGCAGTTATTCATAATAGCCAGAAACACCCTACATGACCGTCAATGGATAAATGGATGAAGAAAATGTGGTACATTTACACAATGGAATATTACTCAGCGATTAAAAACATGAAATCATTAAATTCATAGGTAAATAGATGGATATAGAAAAAAATCATTCTGATTTAAGTAACCCAGACCCAGAAAGGTAAATGTGAAATGTACTCATTGATGTGTAGGTGTTAGCTGTTAAGTCATTAAGAAGAAATCTACGATCCATATAATTACAGAGATTTGGTATAAAGTAAGGGACTACGGGTGGGGATGGATCTCCTTAGGAAGGGAAAAAAATAAATAGTTATGGACAGATAGATAGTGGGGTCTAGAACGGGAGGATCAAATGGGGAGGGCAAGGGGACGGAAGAGGTGGGCAAGAGAGGAAATACAGACAGGGACAGCCAAACTAAGGGCCATTTGAGGGGTTGTATAGAAACCTAATATAATAGAAGCTTGCTAAAACATATACATACATGAAGGCAATCTGAATGAAATTGCTAAATTTGCTTTAGCTACACATGCTCTCATCCCTAACCTGGAAACTATCCAAAGTTGATAACCATTTGTAAATGAAAAAGATTTTTTTTTCTTCAAGGTAGTCTCATTGAGAAATTAAACCACTCTTAAGGGTAGGCCCTGTACTTAGAAGTAGATGGTCAAAATCAAATGAACCAATGGCATCTTTGGAGGCTCTGTCTCACAATGTGTGCCAATTTATTTCTTTTTAACCTTACAGGTTCCTTGCATATATATTGTGGCTTATGGTTTTGTGCTTTTATGTGATTCCTGGGTGTGGTGTGCAAATATTGCATGTGTGTGTGTCGGGGGGAAGGATTCTGTATTCTTAGGGGCTATTGTGATCACTGGAGTAATTTAGTGGCATCTCAAGCTTTTACCTACATATCATCATCTTCCCCTGGTTGTGACAAGCCAAAATGTCTGAGAATCTGCCAAATGTCCTCTGAGAAGAATCATAGCCAGTTGAGAGCTCCTAGCATACAACAGAGTGATGCTTATTCATTAACTTATTCAGCTTAATTCAGCTTGTGTTTATTGACCACCAGTCAAATCTCAGACTGGGTTTGGGTAGAACTACAGGGACATACAAGACACAGATTATGTTGACTTCTTATCTGAGGTTTTATCACTTGTAAAGCAATGAATTCATTTTAAGAGGTGGGAAATAGGTTTTCTGATTTGTATAGATTGAGACATCAACCTATAGATTTAGTTGGTAGCATTCTCGATGTGATAAAAATCCAATTCTGAAACCACAGAGCTATCCACAAACAGCCTGGGTTTTTGTGACTTGTATGCTTATTCTGCAATTCACTTTGTGCTTTCAAGCTGAGCCTAATGCTGTTACTGGACATGAAGCAATGTATTAATAGGAAGTGAGATGTTCCAACAAGGCACTAAGACTATTCCTATCATTTTGATTCTGAGCCGCCCCCTTCCTTTTTTTTTATTTTTTATTTATTTATTTATTTAAATCACTGGAGGTTGATTGTCAAATATTCTGGGACTGGGGTGATTGCTTAGTAAGTTAAGAGTCTAGTAGAAGACCTGGAGTTGGAGTCCCGACACTAACATGGCAGCCCAAAATTCCTTGTAACTTCAGTTTTGGGGGTTCTAACAATCTCTTTATGTCTTTGTGCACTGTATGTATTTGGTATGCATATATATGCATACTAAATTATATATTTGTATATATATATGTATATATTTGTATATACATATTATATATATGGAAAATACAAATACAATATAACAATTAAAAAACCTTAATCAAAAACATTATTAAGTGGTCAGTTAGTGCAATGGGATAAGGAGGTTCTTGCAGGTACGAGATCAAAGTAGTCAAAATTCTAGCATGGGAGAGGGCTCAGGAGTTCCACTCCTGCTGGGGGAGCTACAGGACGTTGATGGCTGCTGAGGAAGGAGAACCAATTTTCTTGGGAGGTATTGCCACTTGTCAATTGCCCATGCTCCAGTGAATGGCCCTATACTAAAGTGCACATGGGAAGTACTAATTGTACTCAGTAAGTCACATATAAAACAGGATTATTTTAGGGAGAAGGGTATATGGGAGGGTTCTGGAGGAGAACATAGAATTAAAATACATTGTAAAGCATGTGTGGCATTCCCAAAGAATAGATTAAAATTTTATAAAAAATAAGTAAATAAATGATAAATAAAAATTATAGAAAAATTACTGGTTTGAAAACATAATAATAATAATAACAATAATAATAATAAAAATCCTTAAATCAAGGTTTCATGTCATAAAGTAGTATACAGAATCAAACACATTGCTATTGTTTTTACCATTTCTCCATTGTGAACTCTAAGCATAAAAATTATATGCATGTCTGTTCATAACTTGATCTTAGCCAAGAGGCTGAGAAGTAGCTGTGTAGATGTGAATAAATGTACATGAGTGTGTGTGTGTGTGTGTGTGTGTATCATACACATACTTATTAATGGTATAATTTTCCAATATATACCTAAATATGGATCATAAATTTGTTGAACAATGATGAGAGGTGGGCCTTGAATTTTGTCTACTCATTAGGATTATCTATAAACACATGGACGTCTTAAAATGTCAACTGTAGTGAAACAAGGCAAGAAGAGCCAGACTAAGCTGGGAAACTGGGCCACAGTGACCTGGGATCATTCAAGCCATAGAGAAATAAAAATTCAAATTCCAGTTTCAGGAAGTATTGAGTCAGTAAGCCCAGAGCCTGAAAACAGTCATACTTAAAAATATCTATGGGTGGGTGGTTACAATTGCGTATTTCTGAGGCAGAGACAGGCTATGTTAGCTGGAAAAAAATCAGAAAGACCTCACCCACAAGTCAGTAAGTTGTCTGCATGCATGAGCGGGCTGCAGCAGCTACATGTTTTCTTTTTCTCCTTTTATATCTCTTCAAACCACTGTGTTCAGGACTTACCCTACCCACATGATGGTATTGCCCTAGGATCAGCCTCTAAGAATGTAAAAATAACCAGCTGAGCTTTTAATATCTCATAGCTGACTATAAGAAAATATAATCAGGTATTGTAACTTTTCCTGTTTGCAACACATGACTTGACATGTTACAGGTAACATCCTGTAGTGAGAACTCATGAACTGACTTGATGAGTCTTTGGGAAATACGCTCTTATTTTTTGCAGTCTTTTTTTTCTCAATTGAACTCTGTTCTTGCAATTTCAGGAATATTATTTTTACATGGTCAGCAAATGCAAAATGAATGAGTCTTCACAATTTGGTAACGTCAATTGCATATAGTTAGAAATCAAGTTAAACGGAATTGGCTAATTTAAAAACTGACTGAAAAACAAACCATTATAAGCGTTGTATATCACAAACAAAGAAGAGCAACAGCTCATGTTTACTTCAATGAGCTATGAGATTACATCGACGAACCACCCACTGTGCCTGACAAAGGCATATGTGATTTAATGGCTTCATATTACCAACTCATCTGTGGTGGCTTGATGAGAAATCTCCCCATCGGCGCTTGCATTTGTAAACTTGGTTCTCAATTATGGTGCAGTTTAGGGAGGTTATGGAACTGCTGAAGGGATCACATCTCTGGGGGAAAGCCTTCAAGGTTCATAGCCTCATCTCACTTCCTGTCCTTATAATACTTCTTCTGTGTGGGAGAAAATGTGATCAACCAGTTTCGTTCTCCCGGATCTTACTGTGCAGTCTCTTTCATTATGGACTCTACCATTCACCAACTGTGTTTTTATTTTACTATATTTTTTGTTGTTTTCTTTTCTTTTCTTTATTAAGAAACTTTTTATTCATTTTATATACCAACCACAGATCCCCCTCTCTTCCCTGCTTCCGCTTCCCCCCAACCCAGCCCCCATTAATGTACCAGGCTTTACTGACTCCCCATGGGAGACCTTACCAACTGTATTTTAAAATAAGCCCTTGGTTCCTTATATTGCTTTGCTCTTGGTATGTCATCACGGCAACAGAAAAGTGACAGATACAACATCTTTAGACAGTTTTATTTTGCCCTGGCTGCTCTTAAATGTGATCCATAATAGTCCTATGCAATACTTTAAGTCTTTAATCCTACTTATACTTCAAATTCTTGCTCTTATAAATTACTTCAGGTTGCTGCTATAATCTGTTATTTTATTCATTCTTTCAGTCATTTATGTAACATGAATTCACTGCTTTTAGTGTGCTAGGTGATAAGGCTACAACGGTGAAGAAGTTTATCAAGTTCACTGTTGTGGATTTTACTTTCTGCTTCTGTGAAGACAGGCCATCAACATATACAGGCAAGCAATCTCAGAGGGAAGGTAACATCCTGTAGTGAGAACTCATTTCGACGAAAATATTTCTATTTGTGTTTCCAGAGACTAGCCAATACTGAGGGTTAATATTTATCGACTGCTTAAACTATAGGAGCTAAGAATGTTACTCTCCGATTTAATTTTGTATTTGCTTTAAATCTCTGATATAAGCATAGTTAATATTCTTACTTTCCTAAAGGGAAGATCGTGTCTATATAGAAATACAGAGCAATGAGAACGAAATAATTGTGACAGAACTACATGAGAGATGCTGCTGCAGAAGTGAGAAAGGACGGTAAAATGAGAGGAAATGACCCAGAAGCCACTTGGTAACTACCATGAGAGATACATGTGATGGTGGATTTTTTAGTAAAAAAATAGAAGGTAGAGTTTAAGAGTGCAGCAAGGTCCTGCTCATCTGATCCAGTGAGACACACTGTAAGGGTGAGGATCTGCATGAGGTAAGGGTGAAGATGGAGAGGCAGAGGTCACTGGTGAGGGCTTTGTACGCTGTGCCAAAGTGTTTGATTTCATGCTGTAGCTAACAGGGAGCCACCGAAGTGTTTCAAGCAGGTAAATGACCTTCTACATCTTGCCCTTTGGAAAGATCACCCTGTCTCCACAGTTGAAAATGGATCAGAGAGTTACACACGTAGCCAAGCCAACTGTTTGGAAAAGTATGTGCGAGTCAGAGCACAGTTTGATGATGCTTGCCAGGCAGAAGTCGTGAGCTGCATATAGAAACTGTTTCCAGTCAGGAGATAAAGTAGACAGAATTAATACGCCTCCATGGTTGTGAAGGGAAAGGAACACTGGAGAAGAAAGTCACAGTGGAGTCCCCAGTTCCTGGCCTTGATGGTTGGGGACATTATTAAAGGAAAATGAAAATGAGGTAACATTCAGACAATTGCTGACACTTGAACATTACGTTTTTGTTGTTGTTGTTGCTAAGATGGAGTAAGCCAATGATTTCCTTGTTGATTGTGTTAATGACTAGTGAACTGGAGAACATGGAAGCTACCAAAGGTGTCTAGGTGGACCAACTATCAACACTTGTGCTGCCATCTTGTGTGACCTTCCTGATCAGGCAGCCTTTCTCTCAGAATGTTTAAAGATAGCAACAGTGTGCACCTAATAAAATTGGGTATCAAACAATACAGTATATTTTCCCTATCAGTCCCAGGATATTGGTGTTTTTTTTTTTGTTGTTGTTGTTGATTTTTCTTTGTAGGATATAGTTGATGGTAGAGATCCCATAACTCCAAAAAACATTTTTATTTTTGAAACTGTCAGGTATGTAGCATAATGTCTGACAGAGTCAGATGTGTAGACACTAAAAGAAGCAGCCATGGAACAGGTTCAGTATAAATTGCTCAAGCCATGAATGTGTACGTGGAGCTCTATCGGAATGAGCCTAGGCTGATCTGATAAATCGGAGTTCCAGTTTGTATTTCTTCTCATTTGGTCAGGGGCCTATACGCTGATAATTCCAGTCACGGTTCATAGAAAAGGAAAAGTTGAAAAATGAATAAAACATGATTGCCCATAAATTGTTTCCTTTTCTTTCTTCTCAGAGAAGACGTATCCATTGAGGATACAAACAGCACTTTACTCTTTTCAGTCAGTGGTGTTTTAAATAATATATTGATTGGGTACAGGATTAGAAGAAAGCATTTGTCTTGCATTTTTATATGAATGCAAAAGAATTAGGTGATTGTATTACCTCAGTCATGAATCTGACAAAGACTGAAAAAGAAATATCATCTCTCAAAACCATCTACAGTCCAAGATACCTCTGAATTCAAATGCACTGTTCAGGTTGCAGTGTTTACTCTTATAAATAAAGTGATATATTAATTTGATGTGACTGAACACAGAGAGAAGATGCTGTGTTTGTTGCCATCCAGGCAATAAACACAAGATGTGCGCTTTCTGAATAAAGCCCTCCAAAGCTTAGAATCAAATTATGCAAATGTTAGCAAATGCAAATGTTGGCACCCGGCTTGCGAGCAACATTTACAAATGATGATTTGGTCAGAGCTTAGCAGAAATTAAATTATTTTTTTATCTCCAAAGAATAAAAGCAACTAGTGCTTTTAGAGGTTCTCAAAACCTTTGTTGTGTAGCTGATCTTCGTTATTCAGCCATTTTCAACTGTCACCTCCAGATGGTACACACGAAGACGCAAAGTTTCTCACCTGGGGGCTACAGGAAAGCTCCACTCCGTGCATGGTACCTGCCCACTGGGTGTGGAGCACAGACCTCCCAGGTCTGCATAAGTTAAGGGTATAGTTAAAGGTTTTGACACAGAGACACTGAAGTACCAATTGCCCTAAATTTGATCTTGTGTTTCTTGTATGATACTCTGATGAGGCAGATATTTTGCTTCTCCACACTGTGGTCAACATTTTTGATCCACTCTCATGTATAGAAAACATTGATTACCCTAAAGAAATTTTATTGATAAATGTTATATCTATTGATACTTACAGATGAAAATTTAAAAACTGACTGGTGAGTTGGCTCAGTATGGAAAAGTGATTGCTGCATGCAGTAGATCATCTGAGTGCAATCCATAAAATCAACTTAAAACTGGAAAGAGAGAACTGACTCCTCAATGCTGTCCTCGGTCATTCACACAGGTACTATAGTGGGCACAAACACACACACACA
>CABHPH010162849.1:0-37998 GCA_902168325.1 Peromyscus nudipes | reverse complement strand
GTCTATGTCCTTGAACATGAAATGACTATGCTAGGGAACTTGAGTATTTTATAGGATAGTGGAATTGTAACCATATTTCAAATGGTAAGCCAAAATTCTGCAAAATGAGTTTCCTGATGTGCAAAAGGCATCATCGTTTGGATTTCGTGATAATGTTTTTCAAAATCACATCAAACACCCTTTCTCTTTTACAAACTTTTTTTCCCATTTAGAAATGGTAACTAGATGCAATCCTTTCAGGGCAGTTTGTTAAGTTTCTGAACTCTTACACCTTTGGTAACGCTCTTTGCTACACCGAGCTGCTAGGTCATTTTATTTCCCATATTTACATAGCTGGAGATAAGCCCAGGGCCTCCCATGTGCTGGCAAAGAACTCTGCCACTAAGCTACAGTCTCTTCGGAATTTAAAGCCCATTAAGTTGGGATAAAATCAAAAAAAAGAGAGAATGCTTAAGGTTTTAGAATTTGAAGCAGGAAATTAATTACATGAATCATGAAAGAAGTGAGAACCCAAATTCACATGCTGAGGAAACAGGACCTCCAGCCACAAGCTACTCTCAGTGCATGGTGGGAGGTAAAGATTGTGGTGGCAGGGTTAGTGGATCTATCTATCTATCTATCTATCTATCTATCTATCTATCTATCTATCTATCATCTATCTATCTATCTATCTATCTATCTATCTATCTATCTATAGTTATAGTTATAGGCTATAGCTCTATGGGAGAAGCAGGCACCACATCCGGTTCCAGACTTCCAACTTCCAACCATACTTTCAACAGGACTTAGGAAGAAACTGTATATGGTGGCTAGCACTGGAGAATAGGCAGAGAAAATGAAAAGTCTATATTTAACTTTCATTCTCCCAATATGTCTAAAATTTAAGAATACCAGTCTTTGTCTACGGAAGACAGAAGCTCCATAATCCACATTGCAGGTCCTTTAGCCTTCAGAGCTACACCAGCTATGAGGAAACCAATGCAGGCAGAAGTAGTTCAGGGTTGACACACAGAGAATACAGGCCAAGGTGATGGCTCACTCAGCAAGCTCAAGGACCCAGGTCTATGTTTCCAGGACCCATGTTCAAAAAAATAAAAAAGCCAGGCACTGGTCCTTGAGCCTATAGTTCTTGTACTGAAGAGGTAGAGACTGAGAGATGCCTGGAGCTCCTGGGCTAGGCAACCTAGCGTAATCAGTGACTTCTGGGTTCAGAAACACTGTCCAAAAAACTAAGGGACAGAGAAGCTGGACAAGACACTCAATGCTGATCTCTGGCCTCCAAAGTAGGTGCACATGTACTTACATTCATGTACCCTCACATACATGCACATACATCACACAATGCATACACAATAGATAGACAAATGACAGAAAGATAGATGATAGGTAGATAGACAGATGACAGATACATGTGTACATACAGACAGACATACATGCATGTATAGAATAGCATGATGGGCCTTGCCACTGCACTACAATGCTACATGATGATTACCTGGGTACCCTTGCACCTTGCACTGATCCATTTCTTCTCTCTTTGTGGCCTGTTTTTTTGTTTATTTGTTTGATTTGTTTTGATTTTGTTTTTGTTTTTTAATAACTACTCTACAATGTTCCAGGAGGTAAGAAAGACCTAGTCAAGGGATACCAGGTTTTATTCCAGAAGATGAAGTCTAATGTTTTATCCCAACATGTCATGTGCCCCTTGGCGTATAACATCCAGAGCTGGTTACCTCCTGGGGTCTCTCATCTGTGTGTAAATGGATTTTGGACAGATGAGACTTAAACTGTTCTTGGCAGCTTTTCTGAGCCTTGGGATAATGGCTTGTCATGAATTACAGACTTCTGTTGTGTGCCTTGCTTTCATATCTGAAAGCAATAAACATACTGTGTCACTAATGTGACTTGTCTGTCTCACTAGACTCAGAGAAATACTAAAAGGGTAGTCAAAGGTGAAGAAGGCTGAAATGACAGCTAGAGTACCTTGACTTTGTCTCGCAGGTGACCTCATGCTAAATTGAACTGAAACTGGGGAAGGACATGTTGTTGATAGATAAGTACCCAAAGGGACCAGAAGACTCACTCAGCCCCTGGGATTCAGGTGAGAGTCACTCCGCTAGCACAAATGACACAATGTAGCAGTATCAAATGAGCTGAACTCTTCTTTTTTGAGATTCTAGAAGACCTTGAAAACCATAGGTAAATAACTTGTAGTCTCTTGGAGCAAGAAAATAGATATCTGGATTCTCCCCTACGACTAGCAGGTAACACTGAGAGTTGCTGAGGTTCATCATTGCACCCTGCCAGTGGAGAGATCCCCTTGGCTATATTCCTACAGTGTGGGCTATGATTCAGTAATCCACTGGTAAAAATATTCCTGATGATTCCCCACATTGAAATGTGCATTACCAAAGCTTACAGATCTTTTAAGAATACTATTCCTGCCTAATCATAGGTTCTGTATACCAGGAAACTTGATTTGAAATCCCAAGTTCTCATTAAGTAAAGGATACAATACAATGTTGTTTAGCATGCATCAATTGATATTGATGATGATATTAAATTTCTCTCACCGAGGATAATTGACTGATTAAAAAGTTAAGGTGTAGGTAGATAAGTGTAGTCAAATTCTAGCCAATAGTCTATTTTAAAGGAAACTTGTCTCCTTTTACAAATTAGGTTACCTCTAGATAAAGGCAAGTATCATTAATGACATGGGTTTTTATGTTATTTCCTCATTTAAAAAAAAGTCAATGTAAAATAAGCGATACTTATCAATGGTAGCACAATGATTTCATTTTAAAAAAAGATGTTTTAAGATGTATCACATTATTTTTCTCTGTACTCAGTAAAGAGGATTTGGACAAGATAGATAGAAAGCAACTGATATGGAAAAACTTAAAGACTGATACAAAAGTTTATTTCTATCACAGGTTCTCTGGAAACTTTCAAATTTGAATCATGTATCAAACTAAATTTTCCTTGGGGAAATATATAATGCATATGGGCAGGTTTAATTTTCCTGGTAGGAGATTTTTTTTTATGTCTTTAAAAATGTATGAATTTATATATTTTATGCTATAGAGTTCTGTCTTATCAGCATTTTCCTGTCATTTTTAATGAAAGCATTTTACATTATTCAAACTTAAGAATAAACAATAGATCAAAAACAACTTATGCTTTTTACTGTAAAAAATTATTGATTTAAGTTCATGACAATAATCTCACCAAGTGGCCATTCCTCCAATCTCATTTAACATATGGGAATGAAATGAATATCTTCTGTATGTCTGCATGTGTGCTTGCGGCTAAAAGGAAATGGCATGGGTATGTGATTTAGTTGGCCCCATTTCAGTCAAGAGTTGTGTGTTTTATAACTTATTTCGTTAGGGCCATTACATCTCCAATTAGGGGGCTCTGAAACATCAATAAATTGAACTGTCTCCCCACACAAACACCTCAACCCTCATAACTGTTCCCGGTTCCTACTCCCTATAACCAAGAATTGATTCTAAGCAGAGCCCAGAGCCCTGTCTATGTTCACTACTTAGGAGAGTACACCAGGGAGGCTTACTCTGGACAGCCATGTCCATTTTTGCTGAGAAACTCTCTGCCTGCTTCATCTAAGTTATTTTAAATCCTGCTTTCGGGATTCACTGCTTCTCCTTCTTGGCTAAAGTAACAGTTTCACCACCTCTCTTTATGGAGAGAGACAGAGAGAGAGAGAGAGAGACAGAGACAGAGACGACAGAGACAGAGAGACAGAGACAGACAAAGAGAGACAGAGAGAATAGAATTGGAAACCAAGAATAAAGGAAATTCATTTGCATTTCGTGTATAACTTCTACAAAGCTATAATTTGTAATTTGTAATAATTTGTAATTTGATATAATATTTTTGAAATCTTCTTTCATGTAATAAAGGTTCATGGGGTAGAACTGTGGCACAATGTCAATGCGATGTTCTGAATTTCAGAAGACTTTGGGTTTTGTAATTTCAGGCTAGGGGTGCTCAGTTTGTATTTCAACTCATGGTCAGTTTATAAATAATATTTTGTCATAGATGGAGACCGTTATAGAGAACCACAGCCAATACAAATACAGAGTTGTGGAGTCCAGCCCCAGCGAGAACACTGACAAAACACCCCTGCACCTAAGGCTCAGGGAACATTGTAGAAGATGGAGCAGAAGGATGGTACCAACCAGAGGATCAGAGAGTGTCCTGTGAGACAGTAGCTCCTAATAATCCCAGAGCTACGTTCACAAAGTCTCAACAACATGACTGCCCAAACATGAGCCTAACAAGGACATCAGCAATAGTCTTGTCAAAGTGACAGGGAAAAACTCATCACGACTCAGCCATACTCAAGGATCGATTGGCAACTGAGGAATTCTGAGAGAGGAAGAAATAGACTTCTTGAGGGAAGGACACACCAACTGGGTATCCAATATCAAATGGTCAGCTCTGAAAATGTATACATATAAGTAACATAGATACTGAGCAGATTTTATTTAGGAAACACACATACACACATACATGAACACATACACACACACATGTTCATGCAGCAGTAGTTAATTTAAAAAAAAATGAGACCTTGAATTTGAAAGAGTAAGGAGAGGTATAAGGAAGCATTTGGAGGGAATAAAGGGAATGAGAAAATGATGCAATTTTAATCTCAAAAGTAAAAGGAAAAATGTGTGTTGAGCACCTGATTATAATGTCTTCCTTACACAGATGAAAAATCAAAGGCTGTTTAAAGAGGAGAGGCAGACAGTATGCAAGCAAAAAATAAATGGAAATGGATGTAGAGAATGCCGTAAGGGTAAGAGCCAGAGCACAAGTTTTATGTATTATATTCTCAGAAACTGCTTTCAAATGGTAGCTCTAGATCAGATACCTATGGAAGGAGAACTAGGTATGGGGCATGAAAAAGCATGAGCTACATGAATCTTGACAGAAGGAATAGCGCCTAAAACAGAGCTGAGACAGGTACCTGCTTGGAGGGCTTAAGGAACAGTAATAGACAGCATCCTACAGGAGAGTCAGTGAGCGCAATGGGGGAGGAATGAGCTGAGTGGTTGGCAGAATCCTTTCAGACATGACCTTATAGAACAAATGAGAACCACTGTCCGATAGAATTGTATTTGTATTTTACAGTTTTAGAATTTTACCCTTTTTCAGAGAACTATAAACTACTACCCATATATATATCAGTTATTATTTAGTAAATCTCTTAATAGTGTATAAACTGTTAATATATATTACTCCTCAGTATAGATAATGTTTTCCTATATTTGCATATCATATTTTGTCACAATCTCTAATGACATCTATGAGAAGATCTTTATACTTGCTTTTTAATTATTAGTGACATGTAAGTGTTAAACTGAAACCTTGTGTAGAAGAAGCCAGCACACAGAATTTCTAGGCAGGCTTGCATGTATAGGAACAGAGAGATAATGTAATAACAATTCAAGGCTTATATCATGTTCTTTGACCTTCCTTTCTCCATGACTTTCACATATCCTAAGGAACACTTGGCCATCATGTTGGTGTGTGTGTGTGTGTGTGTGTGTGTGTGTGTGTGTGTTCCTGAAATACTGATGCTTAGTAATTCTTGTAGGTAATTTCATTCATATGCACTTTATTTTCTTTTTCAAAACTTCAGTTCCTCATTTCTCTCCAAAACTGATGTCACTCACCCTGCATTTTAATGGAGAACATTGGAGTGTTTCAGCAAGCTTCTTTATTACCTTCCAACCAAATCCACCATTCTGCCAAGATCTCCACTCCTGCCCACTTATTTTCTTCTGATGAAACTGATGGAAGAGTCACTAACTCCTTTTCTCTGACATGGAACCCTTTTTATGAGCACTTGTGTCCATTTTCTCTCAGTTGCTCAAGAACCTACACCAGTTTCTGCTTCTTGACAGGTTGTTCCACTCAGCAACAAAACAAAACAAAACAACAACAAAACCCACAAGCACCAATGTCAGCCTTCAACAAAACAAATTTAGTAATCCTTTGGTACTTGAGATAGATGTGTTTCAGGTGCCCTGTGGATACTCAAATCCATGATGCTCAAATGTGTTAGAAGAAATAGCACTTGAGTATTACACAACATCTATACACATATATCAAATCAGTGTTAGGTGATTTATCATACTAACGTGATGAAAATGGTAGTATGTGATTGATACATATGCTTAGGTATTAATGTCAAGGTATTTGTCAAGATAATGTTAAAAATACTCCAAACATGTTCAGGAAAGTCATGTGTAAAGAATATTTTTGATCCCTTTTCTGTTGAATCTGTAGATGTGGGCTCATGTAGGCTGAGGGCTGATTTTAATATAAATTATAAAATGTCCACACTCACTTTTTCTCTGCTACCTACAGCAACACCCATGGAAAAGCTTACTCTACCCAATGTGCATTCACTCATGTTGCCTCATTTAACAGAGTTTCTCATGATTTCTTTGTTAAAACCATTTGTATCGGAATGGGCAATGAGTTCTACTTTTCTCTGTTGAATAACAACTTTTTAATTTTATTATTTTTGTCCCAACGTATCATCTCTTCTTCTTAAGTACTTAAAGAAAACTTCCAGAATTCATATCCCTAGTTCCTTCCTTCCTTGGCCTCTTCTCATGGTCCCCCTTTGCTCCATATCTAAGGAGCCTTAGAGCATCAAAGCGTAGTTCTTAGCCCCATCCTGTCTTTCAGTGCCTTTCTATAAGATCCAATTCTTCCATGAATGTTTATACTCCACTGATGTACCGACACAAATTCATGTCCACTGTTAAAATCTCTTTGAATTCAACATTCATGTGGACTAAAGTCTATTTGACTATAAACCTTAGTATATCAAATGGGCAACTCAAGCCTGCACTGTAGGACAACTAGTTCCATACACAAACTTTTTCTCTCTTTCCACAGTCTCAACATATTAGAATAACATATTCTAAATGTTCAAACTACAAAGCCAAAAGTCAATCTGGTTATTTTCTTACTATGTACTGCATTCAATATATTAATAAGTCTCTTTGCAATTAACTTCATATAATATTAACAATATAGTCAGATGGACTTTTAATTAATATCAATTTACATGCTTTTCATTACCTCTATGCCTACTTAGTTTAATCCAACAACTGTATCTGCAACTTAAGCTTATTATTAAATTGATTTTCCCCTTGTGAGTCTAGTCCTTGCCACACCATGGCGAAGTTTCTAAATATAAATTTTACCATAGTATCCTTATCCTATTCAGTGTTTTATTACACAGACAAACATTAGGGTTAAGATATGAGTCAGTGGTGTTCCTGGCTGGACTGCACAAGACTCTGGGTTCTATTCTTAGTGAATCCTTTTCCAAATAAAGTGAAGTGAAAACTTCACTTTATATTTTCAGAATGTTAAAAAAAATGGAGACTTCTTGTGTTCTTATATTAGGCCAGTCCAGCTGTGAGAACCTGCATCAGTTGAACATTTTTAGGAAAGGTCTATATTACAGGTGTTGAAAGGAGCATATTAATAAGGTTTATTCTTAGCTTCTTAAAAATCTGAATGGGAATTAGAAACCTAATAAAGAAATGTATTTGTCAGTTACTTAGATGTATGTAACTTGGCACATATGCTAAGGTTACCCCATGAAATTTAGGGGAAAGGGATTCTCTGACTATAGCAGTCATTTTATGTTAATATGTCAGTTTTTTTTATCTATTCAAGTCAAGAATTGTGCTTATATTGTCCAAATGTGTATGTTTTCCTAAAGAGAACTGCTCAACCTGAAGTAAACTTAGATTCCTTCTCTTTAAGGCAATTTATCAATTAGGACACAAAAAAATTACCTAAACAATCCTGAGGAGAGTGAGTCTAGGGAATTTCAAAGACTAGCTTTTTTCTCTTTGTGAAGGGCAGACTTTTCAAGAGTGTGGATAGTTTCAAAAAACAGAAAGGCTGATAGAACAGACCCTGGAGATTGGAGGGGAGCTAGATAACACAGACAGAGCGATTGTACACCCTGTTCCAAATACTGTCTCATCATGTAGTTTTGGTTTTCTTTTAATACACCCTGGGAAGTGTGATTTGAAACCCTTCTGATATGGTTAAAATGACTTAGGATGATATTAAATGTCCTCTAATAGTATGAAACAAACCCAACTCTCTCCACTATCAATACCTTGAGTCATCATTTGTACCATTTTGTGAAGAGAGCCTTTTATGGGAGCAGCACATTTATCATGCAAACCACAGTAGCTTATTTTAATTTTTGAATATGTAACTATTTTAATTTCTCTCTTTGTTCAGTATTCGTGTATCTTCAGATTTAGTATTTCCATGATTTCTACAGAAAAAAATCTCAAGTTTTGCTTTCTTTGCACTTCAGATGGACAGAATTTTCCCCTTGTGAGATCTTGTCGCTTGTGACTATGTAGAGAAAACTTAATCTTTTGCTATAGTTCTTCAGAAAATGAAGGACCTACTGCTAGGAAAGTTATTTAAAGATGGGAGGTTATAACTCTTATAAACTGTATCTACATTGCATTGGTAAGTTTTGTTTTTAACTTATCTAAAAAAAACCCTGAAATTCTGCTACACTTTATATTCTTAGTAAACATGGGATAAGTTGTAGACTATAGAGCTCATCCTTCCAGGGTAAGAAGATTGAAGTGTCTCACTGCATTCTCACTGTTTCATAAAGAATTAATAGTTTTCTTCTATTGTATACCTCACATTACTGTTTCTGTTGGTTAATATTCTGTTTCCTTGGCTTTCAAATCAATGCTTCTTGCTTTACATGCCTTGAGGGATAGCTTAAAGAGAAAAATCGTGCCCAGCAGCACTAATTATTTGGCTATTTGGCAATATTGAACTCAGCTATTTTTCCCCCTTCCTCATTGAGAAAAAGGAAACAGGAAGCCAAAAAGACAAGAAGAATTGAGTTCATTATACAACGCGCTATGACGCCGCCGTTAATATACTGTATAAATGCATTAAAAACTAAGTAATGGGTGGAGGCTCTGGGTATAAAAACTGCTTAGTGTATTAATTGTACTCATAAAACCAGAGAGCAGAAACTCAAGTCCATCCATTCTGCAGCCTCTTGATAAACCTGGCTTAGCGGGTGCTCTCCTAGGGGGCTCTTCATTCTTCAGAGTGCCCGGATAGCCGTAGATATGATCAGGAGGAATGGCAGAGAACATTCCTGGTACTCCTCTCTGGACTAATTGAGTGCATCGCACTCCGTTTCAGTTGCGATTCAAATAAAAGGTTTGAAGACCTGTCACTAGAGATTTTTTCCATCAACACTCAGAAGGAACGGTGTCCCTGTCGTGGTATAAATGCAGCTACTTGGCTACAAAATGTCTACTTTTTATACTCTGGGAAAGATGGCAGTATTTGAAATAACCCTGATTACTTGAGATTTACAATAATACCTGTAAGTGTGAAAACCCTGGGGTCCTGAAATCACCATCAGACTCATTCCTCTCAGCTTATATGTGTTAATGAAAGAAAAATGAAAAAAAAAAACTAATTATATCCCATAAATGACTGTTTATCGCTGAGTCGTGCCCCTCTTTCTACACTTCAAAGCCCCACTTCTAATTGCAACAGGCTGCATACACGTTTTTTTTTTATTATTAAAACATAAACCTCGAGGAAGAGGAGGGAAGTAACACTATAAGCATTATGCTGAAACATAAAACAGGCTAAGTATTTCAAAATTTCTCTGTGCAATACTCAATCAGCAAGGAGTTAAATAGGCTTATTTTCTTTGTATTGCTTTGAGTCTAATAACAGTATTTACTAAACATGGCTCCCTGGTTGCTTATATTGCACAGAGCTACTAATACAAAGTCTCAACTGCATTTTTAATGTAAATTTTAAGTACAGGGCAAACTAGAGTTTATATTTCCATATGAAAAGAATGGAAAACAGTCACTTATTCAGTCTTTCTTTGCCAATCTGGAGGGCAGAAACGGGGAAATATTTACTCTGTTCTTCATTATTCCTTGAGTTGTGCTTTTTTTTTTTTTTTTACAATTTTTCCCAGTTCATCAAAGCATCAGTTGTCCCTATTGAATCTGCACAGAGACAATGGCATTCTGCTCTCCAAAGTTAATTTGACAACTGCCAATCCCAATTAGTTTTCCATGGGATTTAGTTTCAACCTCACATTTGGGTGACAGTTTTACAATGAGCAGGATGATTTTCATAAGGTTATCACCAATTGTAGCACAGTCCAAGAACACACCAGGAGAAGGAGTGGGTCATATTGCTGGATATAATTGTAAGATAAATCCTGGAACTATTTAATGATCTCAAGGTTCATACAATAGAAGATAACTATCACATAGACTTGCTATCCCAGTGTTTTCAAATTTCAAAAGAATGCAGTGGTTTTCTGTGTTTTTTTTTTACTTCAAATATTCTAGAATGTAAGCATATATATATATAAATGATAGTGTTATCTATCTATCTATCTATGTATCTATCTATCTATGTATCTATCTATCTGTCTACCTATAGTGTGTGTGTGTGTGTGTGTGTGTGTATTACACCCACCAATTCAGGATTTGAGGTACATGTAGCTATGTACCTACTTTTTTGTTTGTTTTAATATGGGCTCTAAGGGCACAATGAGATGTCTTATCAGGTAAAGACACTTTCGCAAATGTCAGGCAACCTGAATTCAGTCTCAATAACCCATACAAAATGAATGAGAAATAGATTCCATGGGTGCTTGTAGGTAATGATGACCTAGCATTAATGGAGGTGACTATCTACCTGCAGATTGGGTCCATAGATTAAACTCAGATCCCATGCTTGCAGAGAAAGTGCTCTTAGCCACTGAACTGTCTCCCCATACTCTAAAGCATACAATTTTCAATGCAAATGTATCCATAGAAATTTATTCTTTTTTTTTGTTTTTTTTTGTTTTTTTGTTTTTTTTTTCGAGACAGGGTTTCTCTGTGTAGCTTTGCGCCTTTCCTGGAACTCGCTTTGGAGACCAGGCTGGCCTCGAACTCACAGAGATCCGCCTGACTCTGCCTCCCGAGTGCTGGGATTAAAGGTGTGTGCCACCACCACCTGGCAAATTTATTCTTATATTATCCCATATCTCTGTAAACAGTAAACTTAGAAATACTTAGCTTTTAATTTGTACCTACACTAAAACCTATCATTCTAGTATAAATGGGTAAATTTGCTTTTTATTTTGAACAAGGCTATCTTGGGAATGTAATGACTGTAATTTTATTCTTTTTCATACTAATTTTACAAATGTTTCTTTATGGGTGAATGACATTTTTGTTACTTAATGGATAGTTAATGTTTTAGGAGAGACACCAAAAGAAATAGTAAAGGCTTGAAAAAAATCTTCTCAAAGTATACACAGGAAATAACAGCTTTGAAGTCAAAGCTTTTGATCTAGAAGAGAAAATCAAGGATTAATAATAACAGATTTGAATGGCAAGAGCAGATCAAGCCTCCCAAGGCAACTTCCAGAGAGGGAGGAACTAAAGGTCGGAGTATTGAGATGTGGGTCGCTGTTTGTTTATTCAGTTTTGTTCTTTTGAGAAGGGGGTCTCAAGAAGCACAGGCTGACCTTGAGCTCATCATCTATTTTCTCTATATCCCAAGTATTGAGAGTATAGGCATGAATTGGGATGCTTAGATAGGCCATACCTTTAAATCAACAACACACCAGCCTACAGAAGCAGCTGCTTCAATGATCTGAGGCATCACAATGAGATGTACTAACAGAATGGAGACTCAAGAGAGTCAAGTCTACACCTAGAAGCCATTCTACCTTTCCCTTCTAGCAGCTCACGATGTCCTTCTTTCTATTTAGGAGAATGTTACACCAATATTGGACACATGTGACACGTCTGCGCCTTTCCTCGGGAAAGGCTTTTAAGGCTCCCAAGACCTTGCAAAGATTAATGGAGGGTTTCCTGTTTGAGAGGTCCCACCTGCAGTACTCAAGACACTTTTATGCTTCACAATAAAGCCTATGGTGTTCTTGACACAAACTGGAGCATTAAGAAGTGGTATTAGCAAGAGAGAACGACATCAAAACACACACACACACACACACAAAAATAAATAAAAGCAGAACTTAGGGTAGTAAACTTACTGGAACCATCAAAGCTGTGTATACCATGTAAATTTTGTTGGGGAGAGAAGCAGCTGACCCAGCTTCACTCATAGAAGACATCGGTTTTGTGACACAGCATACACTGTTTCAGTGACAAGAGACAGTGACAAGTGGAAGAGGAAATAGCTGCAGTTTCCAATCAAGCTGCTCGGGGCATGTCAGGGCTTCATTACCCTGGGAAGTGGGAACCTTAATTCTGCAGTTATGATAAAAAAATAAATGATTCCTATAACTTAGAGTCTTGTCCAGTTCCAATGTGGAATCTGCTTCTTCCTGAAGAAATATGTGGGAAGTTTAGGATGGGGAGTTTGCTGCACAAAGGAAGCCTTGGCTTCCGAACGAAGAATTTAAACAGCCCCTCATCCCTCTGGGAACCTGGGATTTATTTGGTACTTTACTTGATAACTTAGATAGGGCCCATAGTAATATGTCAAGGGATAAATTTGCTTATTTGCAAATATCTAGTTCTACATTCAGGTTTCTGCTTCTACACAATGGCCAGAAATCAAGAAGTTCCCTTTGCGCCTTGTTTTGAAAACTCCTATAAATACAATTCATACAAAACAATGTATATTCTCAATATATAGGAATATGTCGAAGTTAAAATAACCCAAGAGTTCTGGCCTCACTCCAGAAAAATCAAAATATATATTTGTAATGCCTAGGTGATTCACATGATTACCTTCCCTGTGCTTATTACTGTCACAGAGTGCTTGGCCAACCCTGAGACAGATTCTATCGTTCCTATGGTGGTAGAGTATAAAGGAGCACACCCCAGCAGCTATATTTGCAGCCAACTTCTGGAATCCACATTCTCACTATTTGGTCTCTTTCCAGTGAATATCCTTGGTATTCCTAGCTTTTTTTCTTGGTACCGGGAATGAATAAAACATGATACCTACATTGTATACTAAAGACTGGACAGTTAAGTAACCAAATAATTAGAATATATTGATAACAGCATCCAGTGTCATTTGTTCTATGTTTTATCAATTGGGTTCATTTATAAACACCTAATGCTCGACTGGTTCATCACTATAGTGCAGTAGCCCACTGGCCACCATTCCCATGTGGTTTAATGAC
The DNA here is from genome assembly GCA_902168325.1 of Peromyscus nudipes. Taxonomy (NCBI): domain Eukaryota; kingdom Metazoa; phylum Chordata; class Mammalia; order Rodentia; family Cricetidae; genus Peromyscus; species Peromyscus nudipes. Next base: position 24,746 of record CABHPH010162849.1, on the reverse strand, counting down.
CAATTGAAGTTTAATAGGAAGTTTAAAGAAGAATCTATAAGTGGATACTATAACATTGTCCAACATAGCATGCAATTACTTATATGTACGAGGAAGTATTAGAATTTTTATTTATTTTTGTATATTATTACATCTTAATTCAGCAAAATGTTGCTCATTAGGTAATTATATGTAAAAATCAGTTATACTAATGCCATAGATGAAATAGAAAAGGGGGTTATTGCTATTACATTTTTAAAAATATGATTAATATATTCACTACACAGTAAAGGGATAAAAAATTATGATTCATTTTTTAATTAATAAAAGTGTATTCAGGTGTTTATTTCAAGTATATTTTCTGAAACCTTTGTCCATTTCATGCTGTGTCAATTATATTGGCTCTGAACAGTGCTGTGTATGTGTCTCTCTCTCAAACACACTGTCAAATCTTCCAGGTCACTTCTTACATGATATTAATAAAATATATTTCTGCTCCCTTTTCCCCTCAGTCACTCTTGATATAGCTTTTACATATTTAACATGAAAAAAAACCAGTTTGACCTTCCTGATGTTTGTTTATTGTTTATAGAGCTTTGTTTCATTATGGCATTATTCCCATTTTACAAGATTCACTGTTTTAAATTTTACCAACTTCTGCATACATCATTGGTATTTTTCAGTATATTTTAACTTTTATATCTCAATTTAAGTTCATAAGCATTTTTTTAATTTTATGACATTGAAATTTCATTGTTATTAGATTTATTCTCTGAAAAGTTGAAAATATTTCCAGATTTTAATTTCAAGCGGTTGGACCTTTCAGTTTAGAAGCATACTGCTCAAATTGTGTAGAGTTTCATTTTTTTTCTTCTAGTCCTGTTTCACAGTGGTCAGTGAATACTAGCTTAATGACTGCAAAGCATTATGCTCTGAGCATTTTGTGGTTTGCACTACTTAATGATTGGATGTTGTCTATAGCTTTGAAAGTTCTATGATGGTTGAAAAATTCTAGTAAATAAAATTTTATTTTTTGCTAGTATTAATGTATGGATAGTCAACATTTTTCCTGACTATTGGTCTGATGGACATTTTCATAAAGGAGTATTACAAAATCTGGTTAATTCTGGATATAGCAATTTATCTTTTTTATCCAATTATTTTTGATTTATTAATCTTGTTGCTATATTATTTTATTCAGGATAACTATTTCACTCTCTGTCTGTCTTTCAATCTCTCTATACATGTGTAGTTTTCTTTGAGGTTCTAGGAATTGGATACAGGACCTTGCTCATCCTGGGCAAGTAACAAATGCCTAAACAAATAAAAATGCCTGAACAAACAATATGAGACAAGAAGTCTAGAAAAATATCATTTAGTTCATTTTGTGTTGGGCCTCTACTCCTTGGCATGAGACCTACATTTAAGTTAGACCAATACATCCAGAGAGACTCCATTGGAGAAAACTATTTTTTCCCTTTGTAAGCTGTTATTGATTCGTGGTTAGGGATGAAGGACATGTGTCCACCCTCCCCACCCCAACACTGGGACCCCATCTGGCTTGCACTAGAGCAGGTCTTGTGCATGCTGCCACAGTTGATTTGAGTTCATATGCGCATCAGTTCTGTTGTGTCTAGAAGACACTGTTTCCTTGGTGTCTTCCATCCCCTCTGGCTCTTACAATCTTTCTGTGCCCTGATCATAACAAGTACTTGACTCAGGCATTACTGATTTGCACTATGTTGATCAGTATTCTTATTATCATTATGCCATTCCTCCTTCAATTTTACTGTTTCTTGCCTTAAACATCACTTTATCTGGCAACAAAACCATAGTTTTTGTTTCTGCTTTTGGGTATAGTTGTTTCCAAGGATGACATTTTCTACTTTTTTATAAATTTCTTTCAGTAACCTCAAATATTCAAGAGATAACCTCACAGGCAACATTTATCTCAAAGTTCCACCTTTACTTAGACCTGTCATTTTTCATTTCTTGGCTGAAGCACAAACACTACATAACTTACAATAGGATGACATTTTAATGAACCTGTTATAATTTGAAGAACATCCTAAGTAAAAAACATCCTTTGATAAAACATTCCTTCAACAGTTAAACACCTTCAAAGACTGTACTGAACATGGACTTTAACCACAATAATGTTTAGTCTGTATCTGGTTACCTCTTGCTCATTCTCCAAATAATTTTCAACATAAAAATATTCTGTAGAATTTCTCTCTTATTTTCAAACTCATTTATCAAGACTGCCAAAATTGTTTTACCAGTTTAACAGTCTCTTCATTTTAGCCATGAACACAGAACTCACTATTTCCCTAATATCAAAATTGTTCAAATATTTGAATCTGTGTCCTTCAAAGATATGCCTATTTATAAATTCCCTTAAATGGTTTTCACAGGTTCAAAGCCTGAATTCATAGTCTCCTTTCCCATCCAGAGAACATAGATTTTAAAAGTCAGTGAATAACTTTATATTATACCTTCTTAAAATATTCATTGAATCAACAGAATCTGGTATAAACTTTTGGTGTATACTCATGTATTCACACAACACACATATACATTTATACATGCTCATTATATATAGAATGATGGCTAAAAGTACAAATACATGAGCATATATACCTATATATGGTATTTATAGCCATACAAACACACATACACACACAAACAAGCACACACATGTATGGTTCTAGCCAAGTCCTTTATCCATCCCTCCCTCCTCCATCTCTCTCTAAATGGATGTATGCCATACATAGATATAGATACAGATATAATAAAATAAATAGATATATAGATATCTAAACATAAAATAATGAAAAAATGTTTCTTGTTCCATCTTATAATCAGTATAAAAGACTATTACTTTAAAAATGCCGTTTCTTTTTCAAGTATATTTTGAAAAGAATTTTGCATTTTACAAGTTTTTTTCTTCTTTAATAAGTGAGTATTGGATACTGGATGCTTCAGAGGTGATGGTGAACCTTTTGCACATTAAATTTAAGGTGACAATATAATAAACATGTCTCCCAGAAGAAGCTAGGGATGTGAGACTTGAACTTAGCAACAAGATCAATCCTGAAGATAAAAATCTGGCTGACATGTGTTTAGATATGATCACTTAAATTATGATAGAAAAATAACATTTTTCAAGTAAAATAATGTTGACAGAGAAATAAATTTCTCACTTAAATGGTATTACAAGGAAGCATAAAAACCAAAGAAATGATAATTGAACAAATAAGAACATAATCAGCAGAATTTAATAAATACCAAAGTATGCAAATCATAGGATGGTTCATTTCCAGTGTTACAAAAGAACTACAACATAGTTAATGATTACTATCAGAAGACAATTTTATATTTCCTAAAGCAAAATATGCCTGAAAAATTAATTTTTTTCTAATTAGATTAGTTGTAGCAGTGATGAGAAACATCTGCCACAGTTCTTGGCATTTGGTCATTTGGGATCCAGGCACTTTTTGGAAGGCTAAGGAGGTGCAGGCTTGGTGGAAGAGGTACATCAGCAGACTTTAAAGCTACACACATTGTGGACTTCCACTTCCTTCTCTCTGCTTCCTGCTCCAGACCCTAGGCTTCTGCCTGATACATGCCAGCCTGCCATGATGGACTCTTTTCTGAAGCCTTAAACTCAAACAAACCCTTTCTTCTACAAGTTGCCTTGCTCATGGCATTTTACCTCAGCAACAGAAAAGTAACTAATACACCAAGGAAAGTAAAACCTAAAAAAAACCCATATGGATCCAACATATTTTCCTGTTGATATTTAACAACATTAGCCTTTTTCTTTGTGATAGCAAGTATTGAACCCAGGTTCTCTAGCTTGCTAAGTAAGCACTCTACTGTGTAGCTACATCCTTGTCTCATTTTCATATTCTTATATTTAGGCAGCATCAAATTTATTTGCCCAAACAGCCTAGGCAAGCCTTGAACCTGACATTGTTCTGATTGCCTCTCTAGTAGCTGGGGTTATAGGTGTGTACAATCATGTCTCAATTAAAAACGAACATTAGTTTTTGAAGAAAAAATATAAGTAAAATGACTATAGCATATGCCTCACCTTTCATTTTTATATCCAAGGTCATAGAAGACAAATTTGATATAAACATTGATTTCATTGAACATAAATATGTACAAACATTGGAATCTCCCTAAATGAATAATTTTTGTTATGGAAAAAGTCAAACTGCAATTGTTGTAATAGTCTATTATTCTGCCTACCATTCATTTCTGTTTTTAAGGATTTGTTCCTTTTAGCCTACAATGTACGGAAGGTTTTTTAATCTTCTTTCTTCTTTTTACAGAAGAGAACACTTTTATCCCCAAAGCTTGAATTGAATGTATTATCTGGCTCCTTCAGATGGCAACATCTAATAATAAATTACATCTAGATCCTAGAAACAACTACGAAAGTCACTAAAATGAGAAAGCTTTCTAGAAGTAGCTTCCACACACTTCTGAATCAAACACACTATTAGATATAATTAAGTACTAATGACTAGGTTTCACTAGGTAAATTTCTAATGTCTAGTGAAATCTGACAGATATATACCTATGCCCTTGTCTTATGAGCTTAAGGAAAAATAAATTGCTCTGTCCTGAGTATAAAGTAATCCCCCTGTCTGCCTTCTCTATAAGTTTAGTGTTTTATTCCTGTAAAACATGGTCACCATTGACTAATGATTCTCCTCAGAAGAGGCATGAACGGACACCTCAAAACAGCCCTTCAGAAGATGTGGTGACACACAGCTTCCCTGGAGCAGCTTACAATTTTTCAAATCTATCAATTTCATTGTTGCAGCATTTGAGTAGACCAATAAGTTTTTTTATGTGTTACTATGAAAACTTATTTTCTCATCACAGGTGAAGAAATGAATAAATAAATCACTATAATACATGTGTTTTTGTTCAGTTATGTACTTTGAACCTAAAGATTACTATAGACTAAATGGTGTATCTTTAATCTTTTTGCAATAATTCAACTTAGTTGATGGATAGGATAGGTTTTCATTTCTATCTAAAAATGATAAGAGGAACATAATTACCTAGTATAATTTAACGAAATAAGAAGATTACATATGAAGACTTCTCAAAACTCCTAACACAAGGGTTCACTTCACATTTAGTGTTCAAAGGCAACTTCAAACAAAGTTACTAAATACAATAAATTGAAAACCTGTTTCTTTTTGGTTTCCAAACAAGACATCTACTAAAATACCAATTTAAGGAATAACACATTATATGATACTTGATGATATTTAGTTTAAACACTATTGTGTTAGCTACTAATATAAATAATGTAGAAATTGTTACTGTGGTATGGGTGTTTTGTTGCTATGATACTATATATTCCTATTATATGTCAACTTAACAGAAAATCAAAAAGCATTTTCTCTATTTGATAAAAATGAAACTAATTTTACCTTTTGTGAGTTCTTTACAGATACAATTTCTTTTTTTATTAAGGATTTTTTTATTCATTTTACATACCAATCACAGATACCCCTCTCTTCCCTCTTCCTGCCCCTCCAGCCTTCCTTTCCCAACCCACACCCCTATTCCTTTCCCCCAAAAGATAAGGCCTCTCATGGGGAGTCAGCAGAGCCTGGTACTTTCAGTAGAGGCAGGTCCAAGCCCCTCCCCCTGCATCAAGGCTGTGCAAAGTGTCCCACCATAGGTAATGGGCTCCAGAAAGCCAGCTTGTGAACCAGGCAGGGATTCTGATCCTACTGCCAGGAGACACCTTAAGCCCATCCAGCTACACAACTGTCTCACTTATACAGAGGGCCTACTCCAGTCCCATGGAGGCTCCAAAACTGTTGGTCTACAGTTTATGAGTTCCCAATAGTTTCGTTTGGTTGTCTCTGTAGGTTTTAGCATCATGATCTTGATGCCCCTTGCTCATAGAATCCCTCTTCTCTAATTTCTAACATACTCATTTAAATTTTGGTAATAGTGCTGTATTTTCATAGCAATAACCATATAACTATTTATACAAAGACAACCAAAGATCACAGAGCTTAGTCTCACATACTATATTCTTATAATCAAATAATTACTGATTGTAGACCCTGAGTTCATTCATGGTTGTATGTAGTTCATAACCACATGGAAAATTGTTTGTTTAGAGAAAGAAACTGAAAAGCACTATAGAAAGGAGAACCCAAATTTTGATCTCTACATCAGTAACTAAAATTTAACTTTGTTTTATCATTTCTTGCCTATATTTGTTGTAAATGAATATTTATTTTCATATTTTATGGAAAAAGACACACGTGTCTCATTATGCACATCTCACTGAATTCCTTCTCTTATTCTATTTCCTGTATTTATTCCTGAGATTCAAGGAATGGAGCCTTCAGATGTGATACACAATGTCTTACTTTTTAGAGGGTTGAAAATGACGATGGTTTATCTATTATAATCTGGCTACTGTAGGCAGTCTCAACAGAGCCATTATTGCTTTTTCATGAATTTGTACATTTTCAGTCACTAGTGCTTCCTACTAGCATTGTATTCCCTACAAAGCATGAGCTACTTACAACAATTAAAGAATTAGATGCTACAACAATCACACCTTCCTCAAATCCTCTGAGCAGGAAAGAAAACCCAGAACAGATAACTATAGAACTTAGTCCTTTATGGTTTTATTTGAGATTATTTGTTAAAAGGAGATGATTAAGTTTTCATATATTCTGAAGCCTTGGTGTACAAGAAAATGCTGTTAACTGCTTCATTGCTGACGATGGGCAATCATTACATCTCTGTGAGAATAAGTTTTCTCAGTCTTCAGCTTGCAGCTTGCTTGGGCTTTAGGGTTTTAGGGTGTGCCCTCACAATTGTTTAATGATCTTGTTCAAAACCATGAGATCCTAATCTCTATTCTGTCTCAGCAGATACACATGGAAAGTTTACTACCTCCAGAGAACATCTGTGCACTCAGCTTGACTTAGCTCTCATTCTCTGTGTTTTTATGTTAAATAAACTCTGGTTTGCTGAATCATTTCACTGTCTATACTCCTGACACTTGACTTACAATTTTCAGGTGATTTTTTAAAATGGAGACTATTGTTAAATGCCATTCTAATATGGAATTTCTTTGAAGAAAGTGGATTACAGAACAGCAGAGATATATAAATGGGGGGCTAATTCACGTTCCTGGGAAGGCGTGCTGCCTTTTAAGCAGCGATTTCATCTGTGTTTCTGGTAGAGCAACCAGAACAATTTTTCTCCATTGGTCACAGCTCCTTCCCAAATGGGCTGTCTGCTGCCACAGTATACAGAATGACTCTCTGTACAAATCAGAATGGTCATTCTCCAGGCTGACTGTGAGGAACTAGTCCCAAATCTGATCATCAAATATATCCCTAGATTCTCCCTCATCCCATAAGGTCATGCTCTTATTTTCTCTCTATCTTTTGTCATTGAACCAAAGTAAATCAAAATGATTTCTACTCGACATAAATCCATAGCACAGATTAAATGATAAGCAAACACTATTAAAAATGCTAAATGTTTCATCAAACACCCACATATATATTATCAGCCCCTATTTCTCGAACCTGACCAGATATGTAGCTATGGGGAAGTGTCGTCTAGAGACTTTTCTTCTTCTGAGTCCTGGGTTTTAAAGATGTCAGTATATTTCAGACATTCTTACTAAGGTGATAGTGATAGCAAAAGAATATTTCACATCTTCTACCTTCCAACATTAGCAAAAAGAACTTGGTAATTCTCTCCAGAGTCAAGATTTACTTAAGCGGATTGATTGCCTTACTGACTTATTTGCCGCAACAGTACTGCAACAGAACGATGGCGGCTTTAGAGGTCTGCAGACCACGTCATTTCAATAGTCAATGAGTTCACGTGAAAATTACACCAGTGCCCCTGACACGCTAAATGAAGAAATCACAATGAAAACACTAGAGTTTTACATCTCCTAGACTATGTTAGGATAATGTATTTATAAACTATTGCCTTCTGATAACAATTTATGGATTGTCTAAATTATTGTATTCTGATTTAAGTTCAACCAGGAAAACATTGTTGAATATAAGGAAATGAAGTGACTTCAAAAAAAATCTTAAAGACAGTTGTCTCTGAAAAATATACTATTTGGCATTAGAATTCTCTCATGGATGTTATTAAGGCATAGTTACATGAGTAGTGTTATAATATACATCTCATGTTCATTTTGCTAAATCATTAAGCACAAATCATATCTTTGTGATGACAGAAACACAGAGGTAAAAGTGAGACACCCTTCACCTCACCCTCACCCACTGCATCGAGAAGACAAGAGCTGGGAGAGACTTGGCCTGACTTATGAAGAAATTCATTAATGCAGGAGTGATGACCCAGGCAAATCAGATGGCAAATTACCTTTGAGAGATCCCCCGCCTCCAAATAGAAGCAGATAACAAACACGTTCCACGTCACCCAGAGGACTAGCCAGACAGCATACTGTGAAAAAGCAAAGGAAGAAGAGCAGAATTAATTTGGAATATTAGCTGAGGCAGAGGGCAAATAGATCTTGCACTTCTGAAATTCAAATCAAAAGATTAGTTGAAAATACTGGATATTGCTTATATCTAAAGAAAACACACACACATACATACATATAAACATATATGCATGTACATCATATGACATGCTCCCATAGACACACTAAATATGTAAAAAGAAAACATTTTTTTGTTCAGTAAAGTCATTTTTATAGTGAATATGCAAACTTACTTCAAATTGCTAAGGTTATTAACAACACAATGGTCCTCATGTCCATGTCCCATGTAGTCAGGATTTTTTTCTTTTATGTTTCACTTCTTTGCTCATCTTCTTATATTATCCTCTCACAAACCCCATGACATAAAAGTAACCATCTAGCAATTATCCACAACTTTATTCTGTTGCCTGCTTAGTGTATATTCTGCAGTGGCAGCGAATTTGCTTACCAAGTCATAGTTTTGATCATCCAGTCAAACAAATTATTTTAAACACCTAGAAGTCAATATCCTAGAAAAACACTGCAGATAATAAAGATCAAAATTAGTTACCCACAAACTCATGTCAAATGAAGGAGATGATTTTTACTAGGATGAATACCACATAGGAAATGATCAAATTATGTATAATGTGAGTACAAGGAAGGAAGATGGAAATAATGCATCCTTTATCTTAAGAAACATAATGTGAAAGCTTTAAAAAAAAAAAGGTGATGCTTTCTCTGTAAGAAATGAGTGAAGCTGACTGTCAGACATAAGTTAAAATGTGAGGAATGATTGATTGGAATGGTGATATCAACAAGAAAATGGCAGGCGTGGGTTTTGCTTTGTCAATTGAAATCACGGGGTATTATGTTACTTTCTGCTAAATAAACCCATGGCTTCCATCTCATTGATAATGAGTTTCATATCTTTATATTACAAGTTAAGAACCTCCATGGTTTTGAACCATGCTGTCTTTTAAGTCACTTATTTGAGCTCATCCCTGTAGACATCCTGGATTCCAAACACACTGCTGACTTTCTGTTCTGTGGACTTAAAGTACATTTTTCTTCTCAGGGTCTTTTACCATATAATTCCTTCATCATTGATTTTTTTTCTTTTCTCTACACATTACTCTTCACATCCATCAATATTTTACTTTTCTTCAAAGGTCATCTAAAATAACACTTGCTGACAGACATGCAGTTATAGGTGGCTGAGCTTTTCATAGTGTTTTAGCTGATGTTGCTGTCTTAATTTCACCCCTAATATTATCTTTAATTACTTATATATAAATGTCTAATGTTCAAACAATAATACCTTTAGGGTATATATTCTTCTGAGTATGTCCATCTCCCTAAGCTTCTAACTCAATACCTTGGATAAAACAGACATTCAGAAAAATATTATTTTTAATTCAGTGAGTGAATGATAAGAAACCAAGATAAAATACTATTTTCAGTTGCAAAATGCTGACTCTACTCATGGACATTGTTTTTGCAGGCATACTGTGATCATTCTGTTATTTGAGGAGTCATGAAATTGTTGTGTAACAGTAAATGATGATTACACAGCATTTTAAAGATGTTCAGTTGTACCATCTGCTCTACAGGGCTGTTGTTCTGTGCAGCATAGAGTGACGAAGGCCAAATCAAATGGTCCAAGAACAAAGATATTTGAGATGCTACCTAGAGTGTGGGCTGAGAACTGATGATGAGATTCATACACTGAGTAATTGCGGAAGAAGACGATCTTAATCTGTTGAACAGGGATCCCATGAAACATTTGAGTTTGATCAATGTGTGTATTTAGCTAGCTCAGCTTATTTTTAAACTAAATGGGGGGGGTTATTATCAATTACTTTGAGTATTTTTTTTATCACTTTCTTGTTAGGTATTTAGATTTCAAATATTCCACAGATCGCCTTTTCATCGCAGTTGCTTCCTACTCTCTGCAGAAGCATTTCCATTGTATATGACACATTCTAGCTTTGCTTTGATTTCCCGTAATTTGAAACAAACAAACAAAATCTTGTTCATTTCAATGTCCTGAAGTATTTCACCTATGGTGGTTCCTAAGAGTCTGGGGTCTTGCATTTATTTGATGGATAAATCTGGATTTTAGTTTCAGAAATACAATGAAGTTCTGGGTCCACATTGATAACATGATGAAGAAAAAAAATGTACCTACAGTTTGCATTCATTTAGTTAACTTTTTAAAAATAAAGAGAAAAGGATAGGAAAAGTAAATTCATGTTTTCCTTTGGTTCCATTAACACATTTCTTTGCCTTTTAATGATGGATGGAAAGCTGAGTAGATCTTACTTATTAAATGATAGATTAGGGAGGAGTGCATGAAATGCTTTTCATCACATGACTCAGACGTTCCTGAAATTTGTCATTGGCAGGCACTAAAGAATGTTAATGCTAGATGGAGGATAAAGTTAAGAAGTAGAACTTTCCTTGTGGGAGCACTGAGATCAATCCTCAAAACTTAAAAAGTAAACAGATAAATAAAGACAGATAAATATCAGTGCAGTGGTTTTCTGTTGAAAATGTAATTTTCATTTTATTTTACCTTATTTTATTTGTATGTTTTGCCTGCATGGGTCTATGCAGCTCTTGAGTGCATGGTGCTAGAGAGAGGCCTGAAGAGGGCATAAGATTCTCTGGAACTGTAGTTACAAATGGTTGGTAGCTGCCATCTCGTGCTAGAAAGCAAACCTGGATTCTCTGAAAGAGCACTCAATGCTTTTAACCACTAACCCATTTCTCCAGCCTGATGCTGTGAGTTTTCTATTACAAACCTGAAATTATATATAAAATTCATCAAGTGGTAGAAATATTACATATATCTCCACAAGTACGTACTTGTCATACTAGTTTATCCAACAACACAATGAGTATATAAATAATGATTTTCTCCTCTTTGCGACTAATATAGTCTTTCTCAAATTATGCTTAATTACTTACATGTATATATAAATTGTATTCTGTTTGGTTAAAACTTGAGCTGATATTTTTTTGTTTAATAACCAACATTAAACAATATTATGGGAGGATGGCTAAGATCAGACACCTCATAAAAATACATTACAGAGAAATTAAGAACATTGTACATATCATCTGCATCTATCAATTAAGAACTCTACAGATTTATTCCAGGTATATGGTATCATTGAGCTTCAGATTCTACAATGGTTTATTAATAATTGGTAACTCATAGGGCTTCTATGAGACTAGGTGATGGAATGCTTCAAAGCATTCATTACTTGAGTATTCCATAGCTATCACCACTTTATTATAATACTTATGTTAGTGCATTGCACTTTGTCAAAATAAGACAGCAGTGACACCAAAAGCTTATCATACCAGACTCCGCAAAACACACTCCACTAATGTATCTTACACGTCATTCTATCCAGCTGACTTTGCAACCAAGAATTATTTCCTTAAGGTAACATGATTATCTCTAACCTAAAGGTGTTCTTTTTTCTGTCCTTTTACTTAAATTCCAAAATTGATATGTAGATCGCATTTTGAAGGAATCATTTACATGTTTAAATAAAGACAGTATTTTTTCATCTTTTATTACTATATCATACATTTATGAATCACATTCTATAGCTGATTCTATGGGTTTCTTTTCATAGTATTTATGGTAAAGATTCTGCAAGTCCACATTTTCCAAGAGTGACACAGAAACACATGTTCCTCTTTCATCTTTGTGTTTCTTTGAATTACTTTTATTTCTTTGTATACATTACTACAAGTCAGGTGGCCCCAGAAAATACTAGATATTACAGGCTTACAGAAGAGAGTCATCACTTTTACTGCTCTGGGCCCTTGAACAAATAGAGGAAAAAAACTTGAATGTACTCATAGTAATCCTTGTAATCATTTCATTATGCTAAATAGGGGATTTTTACTAACTTTATTCCATTTATCTTGATGCATTAATTATCTTTCATTTAACTTTTTTTTACATCATTACTGCTTTCTTTATTTTTTATTATTCCTTTTTGTAGTCATATTTCTTTTTCAGTAGCTAGTGGAAGTATTTTTTCTGGACCAAATATCTTCCCGTTGGATGTTGGTAGTTGCCTGATGAAGGTATTTGCATTTCCTTATAAATTGTCTGGCAGTGATTTTTTTTGCCAATATACTCTATTGCTAAAGCCTGTTCTTCAACTTGTTCATGTAATAGAAATCATAAGGGTCTATACTAACTTCTTTCCACTTGCTACAGTGAGTGGATTGGCAATAGTTGACTATTGCTCAGCTTGTATGTAATTGGAAATGACATTCTGCCTGGGAGAACTACCCTAAAAAGATGACAAAGAGTTGCACTGGCTAGGTATCACCTCACTTGTGGTTTTCTTCAGTAAAACGAATCTTGCTTCAGTCTCATTTTTTTCCCGTGAAAAGTCTTATATTTTACCTTTCAGATAAAGGCTTAAAAGCTTTGATCTATTATCTGTGATAAGAGACAAATCCCACTTCTTGATGCAATTCACTTTTCAAGAACTGATGCCTGAAGCACCCAATAAACCATTTGAGAAACTAATGCAATCTGAATCTTACCAAAATGCTGAAAACTGTTAGCTATAAATGAATTAATGATTCATCACTATTTCCCTGTTGTCTTGTGGCTCCAACAACAAAATCAAATTACCTACATAAAGTAAAAAGTAGTTAAGGGTCTTACTCATCGTAGGCAACTCAGATATATTTGTGCTCTCTCTCTTTCTGTGTGTGTGTGTGTGTGTGTGTGTGTGTGTGCATGTACGCACACACATGCACAGGGACACACGTGCCAGGACAAACTGTGAAGGTCAGGTGACAACTTTTGGTGGCTTCCTCTCACTCTTGACTGTAGCGTCCTGTAACATCAGGTTTTCTGGCAACCATCTTTACCGCCTGAGCCAACCAACTGGCCTGATACACAGCTGTGTATTATGTTGGAATTGAGATTAGGTTATGCAAGTATAAAATGGTAAAACATTTTTTTATTTGGAAAAAAATATCAATCACATCTCAATGACGCTGCCAATTCCTCTCATTTAGAGTATAAACGCCTAGAATTAACCTTTACATTTTTAAGGTGTCTCATAGATTCAGCAAGACAAAGCATGTAATTTTAACATAGTTTGCCAGCTTTATGCCAAGATATACATGTAACTTTACAATTTTTATTAAGATAAAATGAACTTTACAAACTGTCTGAAACTATAAAATAGAGCATTGTTTTCCCAAAGCAATCTCATTTTGAAAAACTAAGGGAGAACAAAAGAACTTAAGACAGATACATTTTCTCATAGTTCTTGCTAAAAATTTCTATAAAATTAACATCAGGAAAACTGACTTTATTTTATGATATTAAAAGGAAGAGGCAAGCAGTATTTGAAATAGAGATTTAAGTTTATAATTTGTCTGCCATGCTAATTTCATGTTTAATTTTCTTAAATATTTCCAAATTTAGAAAAATTGTTTAGCAACATTATTATTATTATTATTATTATTATTATTATTATTAATTATTAGGTGAAAGAGAAAGACAAAGGTACTCGATTGTCATGATATATCATAAGTGATTTATTAGTAAAGAAATTGGTCATGAATCACTTCACATTCATTAACTACCAGCTGGATGCCTGAACCTTCCGCAGATGTGTCAGAGAAGCATTACAGGATATGACCCAATTTGTCTACCGACTTGACTTCTACTTCCTATTGCAATATTATCAATTATTGATATGCAATCTGCAGGGATGTTTTCTGGTTTGAATATTTTCCCTAGGCTACCAAAGTAGTATCAGCAGCTAACGTCACTGAGATCATGCAGCTAACATAAACGTAATGATGCATCAACTCGGAGGAACTTCCTTAAAGCAGTTCCTTAAAGCGAAACATGGGGAGGTTGGAATCATTAACAAGTAGGTGTTTATAATAAAAGGGAAGATGTTTGAAAGATAGATTGAAACATCTGCTTCCAGAAACAAACATTTCTGCTCAGCATGCTTTGGGCACGCTGATGAATTGCTCAAGGCCCGCGGTGTCCTAGGTTAAACTCCTTATCGCTAAGGGCTGCATCTTCTGACCTGTTGAGGTACTGTCATCACTTTCTCACCTGTTGTTACGATAAGGAGCGAAAGTAGCCAAAATAATCCATTTATGTTTCAGTTCCTGATTATTTCACGCTGAGAGAAGTCTGCACTACAGTGAAAATCTGCAAATCCTGTTACACCTAACTCCTGCTGTAAAACTTTCTCTTTTATAAGAAATCGCTTCACAAAATACACTATCATTATAAATTATAATGCTCCCAGGGATGAAGTATCTGGTAGGATTATCATTCAAATTCTCTTAAAAATCTAATGCTACGCTGAACATGGGGTCACATGCCTTTAATTTTAGCACTGGGGAAGCAGAGGCAGGAAGGAGGAGCTCTGTGAGTTTGGGGCCAGCCTGGTCTACAAAGAGAGTTCCAGGACAGCCAGGGCTACAGAGAGAAACCTTGTCTCAAAAACAAAAACAAAAACAAAAAAGAACAACCCCCCCAAACAAACAAACAACAACAAACAAACAAACAAAAAGCAACACAATAAAAAGATTCTATAACTTTCAAGTCATTTAAAAAAATTCCCCCATTCGCAAGCCTTTTTTATTATTGAGAGTAATAAAAATTTTGAACATCAAGGAGGAGAAATTTAAGTAATATCATACTTAGGGAACTATGCATTTAACATTTTAGTGGTATCCTCATTCTCCTCTCTCTGCATATTGCTGAAGTCCCGTCCTGCATACATTAAATAGAAATATTGCTCTTTATTCTATATTTCATGAATTTCACTTGGTAAGGAAGTCTTATTGAATAGCCTATAATATACATGAAAGTTCAATCATGCACAGAGTTATTAGGTTAATTCTCTGTTATTTAAACATCTAATGCTTTTATTCTGTTTGTATTAGTTCTGAGATACTAGGATTTACTTAAATATGTTAGTTTAGTTTGACATCAAAATCCTTTTGGCAGTTGTACTTGAAAATGTTTAGCTCAATCAACAGTCTATAAATTTTCAGACATTCAGTGGGCATTATTCTAAAAAATATAAAAATGACTATTTTTTATTTTTTCAGAACTACAAATCAAAACAATATCCCAGATGTACTGTTTGTCTTGAAGTAAAAATTGAAATTAATTTCCTTTGATCAAAAAATAAAAATATTTATTAAGCACAAAAATCAGATGTTTGTGAACATTTTCTTGTGCTTTAACTCACTCAAAATATTTAATGACAGGAAACTTATTTATCTGTAGTTCCTGAGGCTGGAAATGTTCTACTGAAAGACCTTTACCTATGTACAATAATTTTTGATATATGGGAATATTCTGAATACTGTGTGCAAATAAATTTTATATTGAAAAAGTTAATAAAATATAACTTGGTGTAACACATCAAATTATATTCAAACTATAAAAGCTAAAATTTATGAGACACTAAAATTATATAGTGATTTTATTGAGTCTTTGTACAGTAGGGTGCTGACTTGTGGGTCTCCAATCCAACAATGAGTGCAAGGGGAAAGAATCTTTAATTGGCTAAAACTACAATTTCCAGCTCATTGTTTCATATTTATCACTATTTGTGATTTGGAATGGAACCAACAATCTATTCTTTCTTGTCGGTCAGGAAATAATTTAAGTTCCATATGGTTATCCTTTTGTTTTTTATATCTTTGTTTAAGGATTTTAATAACAACTGTTTTCCTCCAAGGTTTTTGAATTGGCCAAAAACCACTAATGATGCTGGCTTATTCTCATTCATCATTTGAAGATCAGCCAAAATGCTTTAGAAATCTTTTAGAAAGTTAACTGCCATGAGTTTGAAGGGGTGTGCGTTCACACGTGTGTAGGCAGGTGCACACATGTATACAGGTTTTCCTCTTTTATCACTCTTCACTTGATTTTTTTTAAAATAACACCTTTCACAGAGCGTGAACCACACAACTAGCTGGCCATCCAGTCCCTGAGATTTGCCATTGTCCTCTTACCCTGCCCCCACAGAGCATTAGGATTATATAAGCAATCCTGTGTGCCCACTCTTTAACATGCAAACACTTTATCCACTGAGACATTTCATCAGGCCCTGAAGATTTTTTATACAATACATCTAGTACTATTTTTATTCCATTGATCTTCATCACCCTCCCATTATAGGTTATATAACAGCCTTTCCAGATCTATGCACACATAAGTTTCCCAAACTTGGAGAAATATTACCTTATATAGCAAAACTGGATAGAAAATAACTTTTTTTCAAACATGAGTATGGAAGAGTTGGAAGTGGGATGATGTCCTTTAATATCAAGAATATCCAATAACATCACATATGTCTTTGTAAGAGGCAGATAGGTGGATATTTTATACAGAGAAGGAAAAGGGGGGATAATCGGAGGAGAGGAGTGTGAGGTCTGATTGTGCTAGGTTATGTAATGACAGGTCTTCCCAAACACCATGGAATATTGTAATCACCCCAAAACCTAAAACTCAAGATCTGTGGAACGCTAGACACTCTGGAGGTAAGGGGAATCCTGATTTTACCTATTACACCAATATCAGACTTTAGGAATTTATTTATCCAGAGAATTTATTTTGTGTGTTTCAGATGAACAAGTTTGTAGTGGTTTATGGTGGTAATGTCTAACAAAAGCATAGGAAAACAGTACATCCACAAATACAACACTGGCATACATAATACCTAAACATATGTGGTGATGGGTAATTTAGGTATTGAGCTTATTCCTTTTCAGCCATTATACTACTACCTCTGAATTACTCCATTGCTAATGTCACAGTGATGCCCAGACAGAAGTGTCATGGTGTGGAGAGGTCTTAGATCCACAGAAATGAGGGGGGAAAAAAACCAAACTACAGAAAATCTAGGCAGTGCTATTCATTATATCGTCAGAGATTTCTGTGTAGAAAAGTTATGAAACAATGCAAAAGAAGATTAGAGGAAAATAGATAATACAGGAGGAGATAATAGAGGAGATATAGATAAACAGATATCCACTAAAGAATCTGTGATGTATTTCCAAAGTGAGATGCTTGGTTTCAAAATGTTACTTATTATTCAAATCTTTGTAGAATCAAAGATATCATTTAATGAATAATATGATGAAAAGGCTATTTTTGAACTACAATTTGTATTCATTGAGTAGTAGGGTTCAATTTATCAGCTATCACTTTTGCTTTAAAAATTAGGATAGTGATTAAATTACAAATTATTATATAGTAGTTAGAAACTTGGTATTTATGTAAATTATTTATCATTCTCCCTTTACACAGTTATAGATTATAATGAGTAACTATTGTCATATGTGGTCCACGAGTGAATGAGAAGCATCACAGTTAGGCATATAGATATTTATGGCCAGTTGGAACACTTTGATGACACTGTGATTCTAGCTGATTATAAGTAGGTAGCATCCATATGTTGGTCCTCAGCTGTGCTTCATGAAATAATTCACGGCACCCTTGAACAATGATACTATTTGTAATTCAATCTCACGTAAACTAAGATGATGACCTATGAAATCACAAAGCCAGGTCTTGGTCCAACCTTGATTGATCTTGACTTGCTCAACATTCCTACACGAATGCAAACTATTAACTGGAGAAAAACATGCATAGCATGAAATTTTCTTATTAGAAACATAGGATTGATAAGGTATCAAATTGGATTCATTCTGCTTAACATACTGTATAGGGTAGTGAGTTCTCCCATAAATCCATATCTATCACACAGCTGTTCTTAGAGTCTCAGCCCACCACTGTTCATGTAGTTATTTGTTTGGTGATTGTGGTCAATATGAACAAATTGAGGAGACAATGTTCAACTGAGTGGACACATGCAGCATTAAGATAAATTTCTCTGTGGGCTATAGAAAGGCTCAGTGTTTAAGAGTACGGACTGTTCTAGAGGACTGAAGTTGGGTTCCATGTACCCATAACTGTGGCTCACAACCATATATAACTACAACTCCAAGGGGTGCAATCTAGGCCCCCTAGGGCACCTGTACACATGTGCACATGCACACATAGTTAAAAAATAAAATAAAATATATAAAACACACATTTCTTCTACAAAATTTTAAATGATGTGTTCAAGTACCTTTTGTGATAACTGAGAGAGTGAAATTCTAACTTTACATAAACTTATTGATGTCATAGTTAAAAACTTATGATATGAATTAAAAGTACACATTATTTTATTTTACAATATAATTCAACTTTACATGTATTGTAAAATAAAATAAAATAAATTCAAAAATGTACACAG
This sequence comes from Peromyscus nudipes, assembly GCA_902168325.1. Classification (NCBI taxonomy): domain Eukaryota; kingdom Metazoa; phylum Chordata; class Mammalia; order Rodentia; family Cricetidae; genus Peromyscus; species Peromyscus nudipes. The sequence continues at coordinate 5,903 of CABHPH010162849.1, read as the reverse complement.
TATTTTACCTACCTCATTAGTATTTTTTTAGTTTACCCAATTTTTTTTGTGGTTTAATATCATAAAACTTGGACTCTGACCAATTGGAGTTGAATTAATTTTACTAATATTAATAGAAATAAAAAAGTTAAAAAACTTTTTAATTGGGATTCCTTTGAGCTACATACAACTTAATATTGAACTGTTTTATAAACTTCATTTTTTCCTTTAAGCCTGTGTTTGAATGATGTCATGGCACCAGACATACAATTCTTGGAAGTTCTTTTACATCTTCATGCATAATATACATGTAATACCATGCAGATACTAAGACAATGGATAGTTAAAGTTCATTCCTTCTACAGCAATTTATTACCTTAGGGGAGAAATTATTTCTAGAGTTAGTCAGTAGATCGTACATATAATTAACTTGGTTATGTCACAAGTTGGCTCCAAATCCAATCAATGACAAAAATATTTTGATTGTCGTGGTATATATAAAGTATAAAATTCATCCTTGAACCAAAAGGATGATAGTCCATTCTGAGAGTTCTGATATCCATACAATTACAAGGACATTCTAAGAGAATGGAGAAAGGACTATCTGCCATGGCAACATAAGCATGCCTTAGAATTTATTTTTCTTTTTAGTACATATAAGTGAATAGAGAATAGAGAATGCATTATATTTATCATACATTTTATAATTTTGTTTTCTAGAGAAATATGAAACCCTTTGTTTCAGTAATACTATACTTCAGCCAAATAAACAATATACTAGTAAAGCCCATAAAATATGAGATTTTAGGCCACCTATTAAGGAAGGACATGAGAAATAGACAAACAACCATGAAGATACAACTTAAGAAGGAACAACTTTAAAAAATGCATGTGGTGTTAACTGTCTCTACAGAAATGTCAAGCATCTATGTGATGGGACAGCAGAAAACAGTGATACACAATATTAAGACTACTACACAGATACAATAAGAACTTGAGGATGGAAGAGATTATCATAGAACATTTCAAGAGTCAAAAATAGAAAGCTAGTAACAGTTTCAAAATGCATGTCATTATCTTATTAATATCTGGTAGATGTATGGTGGTTGTAAATATTGATTGAACAGCATAGTGTAGTTCTCCACCCCCACTTTCAGTATTAGAGGCATCATTTGTCTCCTTTGGCCAGAAGAAAGACTTTAGTGCCTTTAATTGTCATGTGACCTATCTCTCTTCACAAATTTAAAGCCACTCTACTAGTCAACAAAAGAGTCTTCTAAAATATGTATGTTATCTTAATTGAGGGATGTGGTAAGTCAATCAATATCAACTTCAAAATATTTAATTGCTATCTATTGTTTTAATATGAAAGTATGTATAGAGGTCAAATATATATATATATGTATACACATGTGTGTGTGTTTGAATTAATAAAAATATATCTGATGTTATTTTAATTTAATATGTTCGAGAAACTTCATTCCTCTTGGGTTATTTGTATGATATTTGATTGTAAGAGTTGTTAAATAATAAAATGATCTCAGACATTATATTGTTACGATGGGATTTCTCAACTTGCTTTCAGGCAGAAACATTTATAAGATGGATATATTTTTCCTGTCTGCTTAAAAGGCAAAATAGGCATTTTTCAATATTTCATGCCATTTCTGTCCTTTGAATACCTCTTCTGGTTGGATGTTGTCAGGGTTGAAGCTTAATCATATCATCACAAAATTTTGTTTGCTACACTGTTAACTTTAGTCTTAACAACCCTGGTGTGCCAAGAAATACAAAAGAACAAAATTCTTAATGAGAAACCCCTTTGTTAAAGTCTACAGATTAATTCAGTGTTGGATAAGAAATATTAAAATAACAAGTCCTTTAATAAATGTGCATATTTAAATGCATGTGAGATAAGAGGGCAGTGATACAAAGTCTTCCTAGAAGAGAAAAACAAAATAAAACACCAAACCAAACCAACCAACCAACTAACAACAAACACTGAATTCAATAGACTCTTTCAAATTGATGTGTGTGTGTGTGTGTGTGTGTGTGTGTGTGTATTTGTTTTATTTTGTTTGTTTGCTTGGCTGGTTGGTTGGTTTTTTGAGACAGCATTTATGTGTAGCCCTGGCTGTCCTGGAACTCACTTGGTAGACCAAGCTGGCTTCAAACTCAGAGATCTGCCAGCCTCTGTCTCCCGAGTGTTTGGATTAAAGGCCCAAATCAAAAACCATTCAATTTTTTTTATATTTTAAATTGATCAATAAAATTGTATTGTATGTCTTTTCCTGTAAAAAGATGCTTTCAAGTATGTATACATTGTAGAATAATAAGCCCAACAATGAACATGAACATATATATTCTTATAGTTGCCATTTTGATGGTGATAATATTTACTATGCAAGAGTTTTCAAGAATATAATGTGTCATCATTTTATACAGGAGATCTGCTGAAATTACTCCTTCCCTTTAACTGGAATTATTTATTTTTTTTAGTCAATATTACCCCACTCTCCTTCCTTCTTTAGCATATCCGTTTCTGGTAATGTTACTAGGATATTTCTCTATAAAGCCTCAGGGTAGTGGCATGCAGATATTTTCAATAGTGGCAAAATTTTCTGTCTGCTTCTACATCAATGTTTTAGATTCCATATCCCTACTGGTACGATTATGGCTGGATTATTCCCTTATTTAGTTTGTAATAACATTCCTCCTGTTTTTTCCTGCTGTTTCAAATAACAGAATTCATTTCTATTTTATAATTGAATAGTCCCCCCCCCTTTCTCTTTGTATATGTGTGATCATATTTTATCACTTCATTCATTCACTGACGCATGTAGGCTAACTGCACAGCATGGCTAAAGTGAGCAGTTCTGTAGTAAATATGGAAATGTCAATAACTGTTTGATAAACTCATTTCATTCCTGAAGATAAAAAGCTGATAGTAATTCTGCTAGATTTTAGATTAATGCTATATTTAAATTTTTAATGAATTTCTCTACTGTTTTCTATAACGGTTGAATAGAAGATTCTTAAAATTTTTGTTTTATGGTTCATTTTTTCACAGTCAAACAATAACAAAAAGTTACTTGAGGAAAAAACTTCCAGAAATATATAACACAGTCATTTTAAATTGTGTATCAGTTGAATAGTACCTGAAATTTTGCATCAACCTCCCTGCCTCTATTGCAGGTCTTCTGTTTAAGTAATCTTATTTGCTTTAAGGAACATCATCAAAGTTCAAGGAAAATAACCCTGGTAATTTTCACTTTTCTATAATAATGCTTCTATTTACTGGAATCAATATTTTCCATATTTTACTGTGCTTGACTTATATAATATGTGTGCAAATTGTTTTTAATATACCTAATAATAGATTGTTTTAATATAAACAACACACACACATATGATTGTTTTTAATCAGGGTTTTGTTATGCAGGCTAAGCTGGTCTCAAATTTGCAATCTTCCTGTTTAAGCCACTCAAGTGTTGACACTAGAAGTGTGTGACATCACACCTGACTACTGAGCATAATTTAGAACTCAAACTTAAATGTAGGTGTATGGATGTTTTGGTATTATCGGTGACTTCAATAATGCATTAGGTTACATAAAACTCATTCCAATTATATAGACATATCCAAAGTTTCATTGTCCTGCAATGCCATAGGTATTTTCCTCTATATTTTCTTTAAGTGGCTTATAATTTCAAATTTTTAAACTGATTTGGAGGTGTATGTTCATTTATTTTATATTCAAAGAATTATTGATGACAGTATATTATTAAATAAATAATAATATAACAGATAAGAATATATTAATAGTACATTATCTAGAAATTTTCATTATTAAGATTATTTGAATTATTTAATAGAAAGATCTTTCAAGGGGAAAGGAGTCCTGATCTTAAATATAAAATGCATGATGAATATATATTGGCAATATGGCAAAATATCAGTATTTAGAGCGTGATTTTTTTTTACTAATATTTTGATGAATGCAAAGGGAATATTGTTATTTTTTTCAGGTAAGTATACTTTTTCTCATGTAACGAGCCTTAGCTACAGTGCCCGTGGGCTTGTCCAACAATGGTGGGGATGATAAACAGAATGTTTCACTTCTATGTCAGCCACTTAGACAGTCAATCATTTTTATTGGAAATAATGACTGCAGAGAGACATGTACCAAAAGTATTAGCACTGGGGACCACTTTATGTAACATCCTAGGAAAGTTCTCTTTAAAACAATAAAACAGTTTCTTAAGGAATTTACCATATGAAAAGCCATCATGCCATTAATGACCATCAGATGACATATCAGGAAGACAGGAACCATTTGATCAAATGTGTTTTCAGAAAATAAGACCTTAAAAATATGGTAAAATAATACAAAATGCGGAAACCTATATCTCTATATAGTATGAAAATACCCTTAGTGATTTCTACCATTTAGCAAAGGATGAAAAGAAGGCTTTGGGAATGATCTGCAAGCATTGATAATGGATAATTAGGTTTTGACATATACATTAGTTACTTTCAATCTTCAAGTACTTTTAAAAGTAACTGTAGGTTTAAAATTACTAACTCACATGTTAAGCAAGGATAAAAAGTCTAATAGCCATCCTTTTCTTAAATTTTATTTTCCAAGTAAGGGTAACTTTGGATTTAGTCCAAAATGACGTAAGAAACCATATTTTATAATTTGACCTAGACATTGTTATTATACATTCATCTAATTACTAAATAATTTGTATGTTTATCCCATATATTTAGAGAAATCTATGAATGGTGCTATGATCTTGATTGATAACATATAGAATAATTCTTATTTCTGCTCCTTGCCTATAGATCCTAATTCCAGCCCATAACATACAAATTCATGACCACAAAATCTTATAAGATAGGTAATTTAAGTATTTGAAAAATTTTATTCCAACAAATTTAAAATGATATGTGTTGCCTATAGTTTTCATATTAATACTGTCATCTTCATATAGAAATGTTTTTACTTTATAATGAAGCCTATTCGCAAACTAAAAAAATCCACAAAATTTCAATAATCCATCTCTATATAGGCATAACTGTTTGGGAGATAAGGACCTCTTCTATAGGCTTTCAGCACTCAGACTGTAGTAGCTGAGTGCCCAGGCGACCTTTTAGGATACCAATCATTTTTCCTCCCGTTACCAGAAGTGTTCCGCATTGGCAATTCATAGCCAAGTTACGTCTCCACAATTATTCTTTGCTGCTTTAAATTGTCTTTCCCTCGGTTATTAATTCCTTTTAAGGAATCTCATCTCATGACTGTTTTTTGTTGAAGTACAGTTTTCTTAGGCTCTCCCACAATCCTGGAAAGATCAGCCTGGCCTCAGAGCTCCGTGTGATATCCATGGAGGCTTCTATTGCTACTGGCTTGCCGTTTATTCTCTCCTGAATGATCCTGCTTCCCCAGTCCTTTACAGATGTTGTTCCTGGGAACACTCTAATAATTGCCTGCACACAAATCTCTATCTCAAAGTCTGTTTCCAGAGGAACAGAACTTATAACCATTCAAATCAGGAGTTGTCTTTGAAAATGACACTAAATGGAGACTTGGGATGTAGATCACCTGATGGCTGGCAATAAAGATCTTGTCACTTGAAATCAATGGTGTAATGATAGTTTGGGGATTGGCATAGCATTGAAACTCGACATTTTTACTGGTGGTGAACTGAGATGACTCATTTAGACAAAATTAATGGCAAAGCTGTCAACCACAGAGCAATAGTGAACTCCTAATAGAAAGCCTGTCTGAGAAAACTAATAGCCAGTGAGTAAGAGATGACATATTAGTCCCCTGTACTAAGAAATAGAAATGACTCATCTGGAACAAACTGAATCATTCTTACTGGATTCCTGTTTATTCTATGGATTGAAAAAAAAAA
>CABHPH010162848.1:39317-70055 GCA_902168325.1 Peromyscus nudipes | reverse complement strand
TTATTTGGTAAAGAACCTGTTAATATTATCATTCCCTATACAAAAGAACAATTAGATATTTTATTACAAGAATCTGATGATTGGGCTATAACTCTTGCTGGTTATACAGGTAATATCGGGTTCCATTACCCTCAAAACCCAATTATAAAATTCATCAAAAAAACCCCCTTGATATTTCCACGGGTCTATATTTCTCAACCTTTAAATACAGGTATGATGGTTTTTACAGATGGATCATCAAATAAAAAGTCTGCGATATATACAAAAGGGTTTGACCCCCTAGTTAAAAATAATCAACAGACTTCAGCTCAGCAAGCAAAAATAAAAGCGGTTCTGCTTGCCTTGAGAAATTTTGCCCAGCCTCTCAATCTTTATACAGACTCAAAATATGTAGTTAACTTATTTCCTGCTATTGAGACAGCTTTACTGACAGGCCCTTCTACTATACTTCCTCTCTTAAAAGAGTTACAAAACCTGTTATGGGCCCAAAAAAAAAAAATCTTTATGGGACACATCAGAGGTCACACTAAGTTACCTGGACCTCTGAATTTAAAAAATCAGATGGCTGATTTACTTACAAAAATAAACCTCATGACTATACAAAAAGCCCAAAACAGTCATACGTTACATCATCAAATTACTACTGCTTTGAAACATATGTTTCATATTACAAAAGATCAAACAAGACATATAATAAAAAAATATGCCCATTGTCCTCCTGTACATAATAGTCAAAAAATAAAAATAAATCCAAGATGTCTCAAACCAAAAATACTATAACAAATAAATGTTACCCACATCCCCTCCTTTGAAAGGATGGGATATGTACATGTTACAATAGATACATTTTCTCATTTTATACATACATCAACACGATCTGATAAAACATTAAAAGATGTCACTCAACATTTAATACAATGTTTTATGATTATAAAAAAGCCTTTACAGATAAAGACTAACAATGGCCCGGCTTATACATCAAAAGGGTTTGCTTCCCTAATGGCCCAATGAAATATAGCTCATACAACTGAAATACCCTATAACCCTCAAGGACAAACAATAATTAAAAAAACACATCAAACTTTAAAATTACAAATTAAGAGGTTACAAACTACAAATCTGTATTATTCGCCTCATCATGTTCTCAATCATACACTTTTTGTTCTCAACCATTTAAATACCAATGCATTGTATTTAACCCCTGCTCAGATACATTGGGACCAAGTCCTAACTAAACAAAGACAGCCAAAAGTCATATAGAAGGATCTCCTTTCTAGAGCCTAAAAAGGCCCAGATGTACTTATAACCTCGGGACGAGGATATGCTTATGTTTTTCCACAGGATGCAAACTCTCCCATCTGGATCCCCGACAGGCTTATCAAACCTGCGCCACAAGAAAAAGATAAAACAAAAAAAAACAAAAAAAAAACTCCAAAAAAGGACATTAGAGACAAAAATACAAAAGCTTTCAATTTCCCAGAGACCGCTGCCGACACTGACACAGATACATCATCTCATGACTAAAGCTCAAACGATTACAGCATACAATAAAAATCCACCATCGACAAAACTTATATTTCTTGCTATGCTGTCATTGATTTCTGCTGCCACTGCTTCTCCCTCTCCCTCCACTTACTGGGCTTATGTTCCTAGGCCCCCCTTATTACATGCTATGGGATGGTTTAATCCGGAGCCATATAAGATATTAACTAATAATACAAAAATTCTCGGGGGTTTCCAAGATTCAGATAAAAAAACGAATGCCTCCTCCTTTATAAACTTTGCAGGCAGCTCTGATTCATTACCCATCTGCTTTTCTCTACAAAAAAAATTTCCGCCCGGCTGCCTGCCAATAAGCCTCCGTACCTTTCTAACTGACGCTCCAGACAGATCTGATAAAGAACCTCAGTCTAGATAGATTTAAAAAACTCAATTTTTCTCACTCGGGTTAACAATGCTAAATGAGGGGTTTACAGAGGTGGACTTTATGCCTCTGGACTCTTGTGTTGAGAAGTTTAGGGATCCTAATCAGTTTTGGGATAGTAGTATTACAACATACCCTACATGGTTGCGCTATGGCTTTCCTCATGCTGCAGCTTATTATTCTCTTGTTAATTCTGATATCAAGATTTGGGACTTTTCTGCATCCTCTAATAAAAAGAAATATAACAAATATATTACTAACAATTCAGCCACTAAGTTTCATGGATATACCTTTAATAGATCTGGAAAACAGATATCCAGATGGTTTTCACCAGGATATGTAGAGCCTATATGGGTTGCTAAAACACCTTCTGGTGATATGAAACAACATCCAGGACTTTTTAGGTTGGTAGCTGCTTTAGAGATGATTTTACAAAAACGGCCCAATGAGACAATTTCCTCGCCCATAGCGATGCGAGCCTATATTTCTTATCCTTTTGCTATATTATTGGGATCCTCTGCTAATGTTAATATTTCTAGGTTAGGTACTGCCTCTTATCATGTTACTTGTCATACATGTATAATTACAAATTATATCTCTCCAAAAGAAAAAAATGGTTTTCAGGTTATGTTGCTTGTCAAACGTCCTCCGTTTGTCATGATACCTGTTCAGTTACATAATATGACTTGATATGATAATTCTGCTTTACAAGTTCTAAGACAACTTCATAAATTGATCAGGCCAAAAAGGTTTGTTGCTGCCTTATTACTTGATGTTACTACATTGATCTCTATTATTACTACCTTTGCAATGACAACCACTGCTTTGATACAGGAAATCCATACTGCCCAATTTGTAAATAATTTAAATAAAAATATTTCCTTTGCTTTATCTAAACAAGCTGTTATAAATAAAAAATTAAAAACTAAGATTAATGTTTTAAAAAAAATGGTTTTGGCTTTAAGACATGATATAACTAATATTAAAAAACTTATAAAAACACGATGCCATCAAAGATATAAAACAATATATATTACCCCACTGCCTTATAATTCTTCCTTAAACTAAAAAAAGGTCAAGCATCATCTGCTCGATATATGAAAAGATACCTCTATTACCCATGATTTAAAAACGATACAAAAAAAAATTTCAGCTATGAGCCAGGCCCACTTATATTCAAATTCCTTATCTTCCCTGACAACAGATATAAGACAGGACATCAAAGCTTTAAATCCTTTAGATTAGATTCAATATTTTATTCTCATTGGAGTCCTAACACTTCTAATCTTTTGTGCTATCTTGATCTTTCCTTGTATTGTCAGGTCGCTGACAAAGTCCATAAGATTGGTCAAAAGGAACATGTACGCCTTGCGCCTTAAAAATAAAAAAGGGGGAACTGCCACACCGGCAACGGTGTCGCCCGTGTGACAAACGCCGATCTGGTGGTCTCACGAGGAAGGGGGGCACGTGTCTCTCGAGGCTAGGTCCCCGGCGGTCCCCTGGCAATCAGCCCGAGTAATGGTTCCTGGGTACATTGTTCCCTAAAGACCAGCCTTCCGTGGACGGTTGGCAAGACTCCTGTTTCTTTTCTCTTTCCTGACAATAACAGGACTCCCTGTGCCTGGACTCCGCAGACCCTTGCTTGACGTACTTGATAACTCCTCAATTGTTACACTGACACTGCCCCCAATGATTCAAGCCCTTGGACAGGTAGCATAAAAAACCCCCTGCTTCAGTGGGGGGCACTCATGGATAGATTAGAACAGAAAGAGCTAATGATTCAGGTTCCCACAGTTTCTAAGGAAGGAAATGTAAAAACAGAAAGATTGCTAGGTAACCCTCACTCAGCTCATGTAAACTCACAAGAAAGAAAACTTAGACAACTCCCACAAGAATGGTTGGAAAGTACATTCAATACCGTATTAATGGGAAATGGTGGACACCCCCTCGTTGGAATCCCAGAAGTAAGAATTACTTAGATCCACTCCCTTTTGCAGGGGCTTATGATTATGAAGGAAATCGGTGGGTAAATCAGGGGGAAAAAGAATGTTGTGGAATCAGTTGCCCTTTATGGAAAGGCTGGCTAGATACAAAAAAATATGATGTACATATGATAGATAAACAAGGTCAAATATATTGGGGGGTATGGCTCCTATACTAAAGAGATGGGCTAGGACTCTTGGCGAGGACTTTATAACTGTCTTTAATAAAATACTAATAATAGATTATCAATTATTAAATACATGGCCAGGCTCTTGGATTCAGGCCACAACATGTCTCTGTTTAAAAAAATTAATCACTCTAAAAACCACATTATATGACCACAAGAGATTATGTCTATTACTTTCTTTTTGTTCCTGGGCTTAGTTCCTTGTTAACATTGTATAAAATCTCAGCCTAATGTTCAATAAAATTACAACAATTTCACAACATACTCTGATGTCTATGTCTGTCTGTCATCGCCGAATCCCAATTATCCTAAATACCTTCACCCCGTTCTCCCTCGGTCTGATGGCCCTACTGAGACCCAGTCCGCGACACCATCTATATCACTCCTTGGCATATGTCCACTGGACTCAACATCCTACTCTATATGTACTTAGTCACACCCATTGCTGACCTATTCACAATAGTCAGGAAATGGAAACAAACTAAATGGCCTTCAACTCATGAATGGATAGTAAAAATGAGGTACATATATACTTCAGAATTATATCCAGGTGTAAAGAAAAGTGAAATTTGCAGGCTAATAGATGGACCTAAGAAAACTTGTATTGAGTGAGGTAACCCTGACTCAGAAGGATAAAAATTTCATATTCTCTCACATTTGCAGTTCTTATATTTTTTAGTAGTTAGTATTATTAGCAATTTAATAAAATTGGCTATATGGTATGCAGTTGTTTGGTTTGCACTTTCTAAAAGCCTAACAATAATTAAGCATCATTTTATATGCTTATGTTCTTGGGTGAAGTATATATTCAAATCACCCTCAGTTCTCTATTGGCTTTCACAATTTTTTTGCACTCTGAATATAAACATTTTTTTTATCAGATTGAGTATCTGAAAAATTTCTCTTCAATTATGTCTTGAATTTTATTCATTTCCATTTTCTTTCTTTCTTTCTTTTTTTTTTTTTTTTGGTTTTTCAAGGAAAAGTTTCTCTGTGTAGTTTTGGTGCCTGACTGGATCTCACTCTGTAGACCAGGCTGGACTTGAACTCACAGAGATCCCCCTGGCTCTGCTTCCCGAGTGCTGGGATTAAAGGTATGTGTCACCACCACCCAGCCTCATTTTCTTTTTTTCTTTTTTCTTTTCTTTTTTTTTTTTTTTTTTTGGTTTTTTGAGACAGGGTTTCTCTGTGTAGCTTTGCGCCTTTCCTGGAACTCACTCTGTAGACCAGGCTGGCCTCGAACTCACAGAGATCTGCCTGGCTCTGTCTCCCAAGTGCTGGGATTAAAGGCGTGCGCCACCACCGCCCGGCTCATTTTCTTAATCATGTCTTTTTCAAGACATTTTTGTTTTAGTTTTATAAAGGTCATTCAATAACTTTTCTTTTGCAATCATGCATAAGATCTAATCAAATTTAGTGGAAGTTTATGAGGATTTTTCAACTTTGTTTTTGTCTAGGGATATATAGCTTCATGTTAAGAATTAATTCTGTGATTTATTTGAACTGTTTTATTATAGTAATTGGTAGGTAGTGAGATTAAGGTTTTATTTACTTGTTTGTGTGTTTATTTTACTTTGGTGTATTTAGGTTTCTGTGCTGTATCTGAGTGAATGTAGACTATATATGTGTGATGTTCATGGAAGGGTACATGGGATTACTAGAGCAGGAGTTACAGAGCTGGGGACCAGACAACAAAATTCTAGTCCTCTAGATTAGGAATACTCTTAAATACTCACCCATTGCTCTTGCCCTCAGTGCTGGTGACAAGAACCAAAGAATTCTAGTCCTCTTCAAGGTCAAGGAATACACTTAAATACTGACCCATCGCTCTAGCCCTCAGTGCTGGGGACCAGACCACAGAATTCCAGTCCTCTGCAAGATCAAGGAGCAGTTTAAATACTGAGCAATCTATTCAGTCCTTAGTGATGTGGACCAGAACTGAATAACTTCAGCCTTCTGAAAAGTCAAAGAGCACTCTTGATCACTGACTCATTTCTCCAGACCACTAAGTTCATTGTGATGATGTATATAAGTGTTACCTTAGAACTATTTGCTATAAAGACAACCTGTATGTGATTGAATTTATTTTTACATAGTTTGTATGGCAATTTCTGAACTATTTTGCTGTTGTTTTGTTTTCTAAAAGTACGTGACTTTCTTTACCCAACATAATTGTTTATTTTGGCTTTTAATAAGTTTAGAAATCAGTTAATACAAATCTCACTTCTAATTTTAGTATGGAATTGTTTTATTACTCTAGTTTAAACACAATGAGCATGTAAAATAAACCCTTTTATTTATTTAGTAGGTGTATATACATGTATAAATATAGGTGTTATCATCCTTTAACTATGTCACAATCATTTAGTCGAATAAAATCTCTGTCTATTATTAGAACAAAGGTAGTTTAACACAAAATAATTGCAAAGTGTTTATTATGGCATCTTTAGTCCTAAAAGATGTAAATTAAAATAACAATAAAATGTCAGTATATCCCTTGGAAAGTCTGAAGCAAAATTAAAATACTGTGGAGAGTGTAGAAAACTAAATCTCTCAATTATTGATGTTGAGGCATAAAGTATTTCATTCATAAAGTAATTTGGCAGTTTTAAGAAAACTAGGCACATATGGTATAGCAATTGCACTTTTGGGAATGTCTGTTAAAAATGAAAATCTATGTTCACATACAATCCTGTCCATGACTGTTCAGTACATTTCAATTCTTAAAAGTAGATAAAAAATGGACACCATCTCAGCATCTCAGACATCTTTCAACAGACAATGATTGAGTCAATCAGTTCTAGTGCTTAAAGACTGTGGATAACTTCTCTGAGACTTAATAGTGTCAACTTGACAGAATTCAAAATTAACCTGGGAGACAAACTTCTAGCCTTTTCTGTGAGGAAGTTGTGAGAATGGGGTACTTCAGGTGGGAAGACTCACCTTAACTCTGGGCAGAATTATTCCACGACCTGGGATCTCAATCAGAATAAAAAAAGGAGAAAATGAGCCGAGTACTGCCTTCATCTCTTCATCCCCTCACTGTTCATTCGGTGACCAACTGCAGGGAGGTCCTGCTGCCTTGTCCTGGCTTCTGTGATAAACTGCTCCATTAAACTCTGTGCAGAAAGAAAACCTTCTTCCATTAAGTTGCTTTGGTCAGGTATTTTGTCCCAGAAATAAGAAAACTAGCGCATGTAATTTCTCAAACACACACACACACACACACACACACACACACACACACACACACATATATATTCATATACAATTTTTAAATGATGACACCCATTACTTATAAACAAGTCCATATATAGGTTAAATAGGTGACAATATCATTCCTATTTTTGAAATAGGCAGGCAAGAACATGGGAATTGAGAAAATTAGCGTCAGAGAAATGAAAAATGAAAGAGCCAGTGTTTACTTTTGAATATTTGTGTCCTCACTGTTAACTGTCTCTATAATAGTTGTTACCTCAGGGTTACCAAATATAATATAGTGTCACTGAGAACAGAGAAAAAGAAAAAAAGAAAGAAAAAGAACACATGGCTTGAAAATCTCAAAACGCTTATGTGCTACTTCAGCAAATTTGTGTCCAGAACAAAAGAGAATGACCAGGCTGCAACAATGTAATGCAACTTGAGATATAATGTTGCTGAAGAATCATTAAAAATGGGACAATTTAAACTTTGCAGAATGTAAGAAGCAGGTTAAGAGCAGAAAGATGTGGAAAAACTGGCTTGCTTAACATAACTATTTTTAAGAGAGAGAACATTAAGGCCACATAGGAAGTAAAGGAATTAGACATTTTTGAATAGAAAAAGAGGGGAAAGCTGGTAATAGTCATGATTAAAAAAATGACTTATGTTGGACATAAGATATTCTGACACTAGCATTTTAAGGTACAGGAGACTAAGAAGTGCCTTTGGGGGGGCATTGTCATGAAGCTGTTTTCTTTCTAGAATTCAGTTCATTCCATAGTGTGTGGGAACACTGGCAAGTGACATCTCTCACCTGCCAGTTATCTTTGAGATGGGTGTTGACACAGGAGGTCTCTGAAGCACTAAATTGATAAAAGGAATGCAAACTCTTAGGAACTGTCCCTGATTTAGATATCTGTCTATGACATTGAGGCCTTTACTCAGGCCACATCACTGTCCAGACCACCCCCTATTTTTGCTCTTCTACAATCCCAGCAATTCCCCTTGGGAATTTTTGCATGCATTCCATTTGTTTCTGTGGGAAACCAACTTGTGATAGTTAGCATTTCCGTAATGTATGTAACTGACTAATGTTTATTCCTTTTTGGTAGAAACTGATTATTTTAAATATGGAGGTCACATTTGCATTGAAGCTAATAGCTCATTACCAGTGTTACTTTAACTTTAAATGTCCTAACAGCATCATCACACAAGAAATCATGTTTGACATCTGGGATCCGTGCTTTGACTTCTTCCTAGGTTCTGTCCAATGCTTGACAATATCTTATGAACTAAATTTTACACTTTTCAGTTATGAGCCTGTGACTACTCTACCCTCTGTTTTTTACTTGAGGCTCTCTTTCATAATTTGGTAATTTAACTTTATTTTCTGATCTGTTCCTCTATACATATGAGAGTTGACTTTGTAATATTTAATCTTCATTTTGGCACTTCTAAACTCAGAATTCTTTCATGGCTCTCAATTACTTACAGAAAAGAATAATTACAGAGCTGTGTAATAAGAATGTTCTTTTATATCTTCTCATTATTTTTGGTATTACATTCAGCTAGTGTTTTTTGTCCAAAAGCATATTACTGTATAATCTAATTCACCCTCCTCATTTACCATGACAGGAACTATGTCCAATATTTACTTTATGGATTTTTTCCCTAGATGTTTCACAATCTCAGTATCTTCATAAACTACTCCATAAACTATGTAATGCTAATTCATGCTTTCTTTCAAAGCTGCTTCTTCAACCTGCAATAACCTTATTTCCCTTAATCTCCCTTGAGAATGTTAACATTTTAAGAGGCAAATAATTCACAACCTCCTCATTTCTGTTGTGAAAGTGCCAATATCTTTCTTACTAAAATCTTCTTTAAACCGTTTACTTTAGAGTGGCCTTTCTGCAATATGGAGAAAAAAATGTATAATATTTACAGTTCTGGAATTCCAGATCTTTAATGACTAAAGAACAAATTCATAGATAATTCACATTACCACCTCACTCTTTCAAAGAAGCAAATCATAAAAACGGTTTTCTTAAATATATGTAGTTGATGACAGAACTTGGCTAAAGGATGTTGTGTTTCATCAGTAGACATGCTAATTTTAAGACCAGTTGGACCTATGTTTGAATCCTGATTTTTGTCTATTACAATACATGAAATCATCTCGAACTTCAAAATATAATAATTTTCTTTTGCAATATGATTGCAATGATTTAAAGTATATCTCTCAACTAATCTTTTTCCACTGCACTTTTTCATGGTGCACATGGTTTCTAGGAACACCTCAGGTAACAAAGATGCGTCGAACCTTAGAAGTGAGTTTTAAGCCTGCTTTCTACCATTTCAGGTTGAGTTAAAGAAGAGTCTGGCTGTGGCTGAGGATGTGCATCAGGACACTGGGTGCAGCACACTCCTGTAGGTGATGCCTGCCGCCCAGGTTCTTACTACCTGCCACTGTTCATCATTGCTTCTTTTCACAGAATAGTCTCATAGCCTAATGTTGTGTTGACATCAGGAATGTCCTTTCGGGCTGTCAGTTTGCAGTAAAACTTCTAGTAATGGTGAAAATAGGTGCATTATAAGAAAATAGAAAAATGTGACACTGGGTTGCAGACATTAAGTCACCCTGTCACATATCCCCCTTGATCCCATTGTGACATAATTCTCCCCATTCCCCTTTTCGCTTCTGCTTGCTACTTCTTCTCACATCCCACTCAGGTACATGCTGCCATTTTTTAAAACATTGCTCTATCTCATATGCAAAAATTAATGGAGAAGTTCTTTAGAGCACTTGTATAATTAATCTGATTTTCCAAAGGATGAAAATTACATACCTGAAATTAATACTTATGTAAGTCAGCAATGAAACTGAAGCTGACAATCCCAATGAATCTGAATATCACTGAAGTTACAGGGGCATTTATTTTAACTCATCAAAGGTGGATGTATTTGCATTAAAATTATAAATTAAATATTCCTTTCATTCAACATAAGTTAACAATAGCATCTATTAAAAATTTTAATCCAATACAATATTTCAACTACAATTATGTTTGTCTTTTCCTCATTTTTACTAGAAATCAATGACATCTAAAGACATCTGAACAGCAAAGAACAACTTATTTTTCCTGCATTTTTTATTGTTCTAAGGCAAAATTATAATGTGGATCCATGAAATATTGAGTTGATTGCAAAGAAAGTCATTCTGTTTTTTTTTCTTCCTTTAATACTCTTGGCTTGAGAAAAAATAGCTTGATAAGTTTTTTTTCTTTGTAAAGTTTATTTGATTTGCTTTCTATAAAATATGGAAACTCCAAATTGCTAAAGCCTTACTGGGCTTCTTTCCCCCTACTGTTAGGTTATGTCAGGCTGTCCTGCTCTGTTTGCTGTGGTGCATAACCTTGGAGAGTCTCCTAAAGAACTGTGCTGTGGCATGTTAACTTCTTTCAGAAAGCAGCCAGGACTCAGTAACTGTTGTGACACTAGGTGGCATTCCTGCGCAATCAGAGGAGGAAATGGAGATGGCAGTAGCTGTTTTTTCCTTCTCAGATCTGTTATAAAATCAGACATAGACGCATCACAGCTGGGGATAGTTAAATATAGAAGTTCACTGAGGAGATCATGATAGCAAGCTAGTTCTGTTATTAGTATTTACATTTTTTCTTATAAAAGTTTAAAGATGATCATACTGCCCTCTCAAAAGTAGAAGTGTGGATGCTTGCTACAGAAACTTCTTTTTCACACTTTTATCTATGATGCTTTAAAGCAAGTATTTATTTCTGTTTGCACTAAGACAGAATTCACATTTACTTAACTTTTATGTGAAGCAGGGACACACATGTCTTTCCAGAAGAAAATTGTTCCAATATTTAAAAAAAATTAATTATAGCAAAAAGCATTAATAAAGAGAAGAAATCACTTAGAATTTCAAACATCCCATTCTATCTACAGAAAATCTACCTCTGTGAATGCCAAAAATGTCACAGGCTCATGTATTTTATTAAATGGTGTACTTCTTCCATACTTTTTTCTAATATTTACTGTGATTTTAGGTGTCAAAGTTAATGTAATTACTATGTAAATACTATTTTGTATTATTTAGAGACCATTGATGAAGTGGGAGTGGGTGTATCTATAACTCTTTTGCCTGCTCTTGGGATTCTTTTCCTCCTATTGGGTTGCCTTGCCCAGCCTCAATATGAGGGCTTTTACCTTGTTTTATTGTATATTGTTTTGTCTTCTCTGGATGTAATTGCTTGGAGGCTTCCTCTTTTCTGAAGAGGAAAGGAGGGGTAGTGGATCTGAGAGAGAGGGGAGGTAGGGAGAGCTAGGAGGAGTGGGGGAGGAAATGGTTGAGATGTATTATATAAGAATCTATTTTCAATTACAAATAAACTTAACTTGTAATAAAGTGAGGTTTTATAGATTGTTTTATAGTATCAAACATGTATGGTATGAGTTACTATTAGTTCATATTTAATGCATAAGATAAATACTTGTTTGATTACAGAGTTTCTAAAAAATATATTGGTTATACATAACATAATATGTAATTTTCCCATAAAAAATTTACATGGTTTCCTGAAATAGGCAGGGAAGAGAGGCAGAGAATTTGTTATTACTGAAGCATGCAGCTAGCTCGAGTAGTTATAGATTCTTTTTTAGTATTTTAAAATATTGGACCATCAATCACTTAAAGACTTTGAAAAAGCAAGTGTCACTTAGTATGAGCCTAGATGACAGAAAACTCATTTAATGACTGAAAGTTGCATTCTCTGTCATGTCAGGACTGTACTGCTCAAAGTCCATTATGAGCCTCGCATGACCTGACATAAAATCCAATACAGTACATGCCCCGAGGTATTTAGTTACAAGGTGCAAGAAAATTTTTTTCTTGGCTAAATGACAAGGAAGTTAGATTGGCAGGTAATTTGCTTTTGATGACCTCTAAATCTTTCCAATTACTCATTCTGTTTTAGAGTTTCAAGTGAACAGAGAGTGAACCACAATATGGTAAATAAATGAGTATTTTTAAGGTCTTTATACATGTATTTACTTTAGGGAAAAAAACATTTTTTTTTTATAACACAAGGTAGTATAAAGGAAACCAGCAGGGGGTGAAAGATCAATAGTGTTTGCTTAGTTTACTTCAACTAAAACAAGTTTCATAGGTATGTATAATATCAGATTTTGGAGTAATTGATTTTATTTAGTTTTATTCTATGGAAAGCAATGATGTCTTAGAAAATATAATTTCTTGGTAAGGTTATTTCTGAATGTTTAAACATCCTTGCAGAAACACTTTCATGTGAATAATGATCACTTTCTGATATTTGTGGTAGGGATAAATGTGAGAAGTTTGCATTTCTTTCACATCAGATTCCATCACACAGATTCTAGGTGACTCTAATGCTTAAATTCTTTTTATGAAGACGTCATTTGATAGTAAGTAACATGACATTAAACCCAGGTCCACACAAACCCACTGTTCGTTCTGCTAACAGGTCTCCTTTGCACCTGTGTTGCTGGAGGGCTTCTCTCCAGGTCCCACAAGCCCCGCAGTCCCACAACCCACGTATAAAACAATCACTCAGACGCTTATATCACTTATAAACTGTATGGCCGTGGCAGGCTTCTTGTTAACTGTTCTTACATCTTAAACTAACCCATTTCTATAAATCTATACCTTGCCATGTGGCTCGTGGCTTACCGGCATCTTTACATGCTGCTTGTCTTGGCGGTGGCTGGCAGTCTCTTACTCCACCTTCCTGTCCCTCCATCTTTCTCTCTGTTAGTCCCACCTATACTTCCTGTCTGGCTACCGGCCAATCAGTGCTTTATTTATTAACATATTTGCCATACAGAATATCCCACATCATACAGAACATCCCACAGCACACCTGCAAAAGGCTAATTGCTTTTCTAGTTAATGAAGAGGAAGTCTTACACTAAAAAACTAAGTCTGTCTGCATGGAGGCTTTTAAACAAGTATTCATTTTTCTTTTAAAAATTCATTTTCATATATATATACATATATACATATATGTACATATACAAATCTCCTAAAGCTCATATTGTTCTAGTCAAGACTATGTACAAACAAATTCTATTAATTTTCAGCAAGTTACTGCTCAGTGAAATAAAATTGCCATTTGATTGTAACAAGGAAAACCCCCAACAGGACATATAAATCAGTATTATTGGCAGTTGGAAAAGACACATTGCCTAGATTACTGGTAGTGACTAGGGGAATAAATGACCATTTTAGTAGTTTTCACATCAACTGGAAGAGCAAATGAGGATGTTTTTGAAAATTGCTGATGGAAAGTCATCATAATGGAAGTCAATGTTATATAAACAGCATTTACTTCCCTGATTTCATCATTTTGAAATGGAATAAAACTCAGGTGAAAAGTGCTATCTTTCTGGCAGAAAAGTGCTGAAATGGTATAAAAGAAGAATCAGAAAGAGTTTTCAGATGGTACGAACAGGTAGCAGAAAAAGTTTAGTTACCATCATTCTGAATGTGAAGATCTAAAATGCAGAGTCCCAGCAAGAATTTGTGTTGCTCTTTCAGGATCCACTGTGTTGGGTTCAGAGTCACATGTTAAAAGCAGAAGCCTTTCTTTTACACTAAATAAAACAGCACAGAAATACTGACAACATGTGCCAAACTATCCACTTTATATCTGAAATGTGAATGTATCTGAATCTCATGGATTTGTTTGAATATCTACAGATTCCAAAAAAATGGTATTTTAATCAGAAAAACCATGAAAAAGAAAATACTATGTGATAAATACATCAAAATATGTTAGGATTTCTCTTTTAGACAAGTAAATTGCATGTTGTAACCAAAGACATATTAGCTTAGGGAGATAAATGCCCACATTTAAACAGTATTAAATGTCAGGGAGATAAATGTTGAAGTGAGAAATCATTTGAAATTTTAAGTAGAAGATCAATCAAAATATGTTTATTCCTCTAGAAGCTGAATTCATAATGAAGGAAATGTTAAAGAATCTTGAGTCAAAGAAAGCAGTGAAGAGATGATTTAACCTTGGCTTTCAGCTTGCCCTTTCAAAGTTTATGCAAAGTAAAAGTCTGCGTATGAAGAAAAGTGTGATCAATTGTATTAAATGAAAAGTAATGAGGAGGTGATAACATCACTGAATATGTAACTGGTAATTTTTGTTTATAATACATGTAGTTACACACACATATGGACACACACAACACAGAGAGACACACATGAGAGGAAGAGACAGAGACACAGAGACAGAGACAGAAGCAGAGGCAGAAACAGAGTAGTTTGCAAAAGTCTTTGAGCAAACGGTGGAGGTCGAAGGGAGGGGATAGGGAAGGGAACAAGAGGGATCAAGATGGCCAAGTTGGGGGAGAGACAGAGAGGGAGAGCAATTAAACAGATATCTTCACAGAGGAGGCCATTATGGGGTTAGGGAGAAACCCAGTGCTAGGGAAATCCCCAGAATCCCACAAGGATGATACCAGTTAAGAATCCTACCAATAGCAGAGAGGGTACCTGAACTAGACTTCCTCTGTAATCAGATTATTACCTTAATTGTCATCATAGAACCTACAACCAGTAACTGATGGAAGCAGATGCAAAGACCCATAGCCAAGCACTGGGCCGAACTCCTGTGGTTCAGTTGAAGAGATGGAGGAGGAATTATAGAAACAAGGAGGGGTGTCAAGATCATGATGTGGAAATCCACAGAGACAGCTGACCTGAGCTAGTGGGAGCCCATGGACTCTTGACTGACAGCTGGAGAACCTGCATGGGACTGAACTAGACCCTCTGAATGTGGGTAACAGTTCTGTGGCTTTATCTGTTTGAGGGGCCCCTGGCAATTGAACCAGAATTTATTCTAGGTGCATGAACTATCTTTTTAGAGTCCATTCCCTATGGTGGGATACCTTGTTCAGTCTTGATGCAGAGGGGCAGGGGCTTGGTCCTGCCCCAACTTGGTATGCCAGCCTGTGTTGACACCTCATGGGAGGACTTACCCACTATGGGGGGGTGGATGGGTGTTGAGGAGGGAAGGAGAATGGGGGGGAGGAGCCAGAGAAGAGGAAGAAGGGGGAACTGTGGTTGGTATTAAAATGAAAAATAAATAAATAAACAAACAAACAAACAAATAAATAAATAAATAAATAAATAAATACATAAATAAATAAGAGGGTGAGTGATGTCTTAGCTGATAAAGGCCCCTGCAGCCAAGCCTGGCAACCTGAGTCCTTGGGATCTATATGATAGAAGGAAATAACCAACTCCTATATTCTTTTAACTTTGACCCTTTTAACATGTTTTTAAATGTGTTTTGATCATCCTCTTTCCTCAGGAGATTAAAATGATTAGAACACACAGGATGTTAGGGGATTGTATAGAACTTAGTAAAACATGCACTTCCTCTGAGCTACATAATTATATAGCTACTGTGTCTCTATGAGATGTTTCCGTTTCCTCCTCTTCTAGATTTGTGGGCCAATTTTCACTGACTAGAAAGCATGTCAACTTGCAGCGTGCTCTGCAAATGATGCTGCAGGCTCATTGTAACCTCCTAGCACAATGATTAAGAATGAAGGTTCACATTCAGACACAGTGCTTTACTAGCTATAATCACATGAAAATAGAACAAAACATGGTTGTTTTGAGATTCCAAGTGTATGACTTCTAAGACCATCTCTAAGAATGAAGGTTACCCGGGCATTGGTGGCGCACGCCTTTAATCCTAGCACTCGGGAGGCAGAGGCAGGCGGATCTCTGTGAGTTCAAGGCCAGCCTGGGCTACCAAGTGAGCTCCAGGAAAGGCACAAAGCTACACAGAGAAACCCTGTCTCAAAAAACCAAAATAAATAAAAAAAAAAAAAAGAATGAAGGTTCACATTTGGACACAGTGCTTTACTAGCTATAAACACACAAAAATAGAACAAAGTATGGTTGTTTTGAGATTCCAAGTGTATGGCTTCTAAGACCATCTCTATTTTAAAAAATCCATCATATTATTTTTTGAGAATTTTATACAAAACACATTGAACAATTTTACTCTCTACCCCCAATTCCCTCAGATCTATGTCCCCTTCCCTACATATTCAATTTTATGACTTCTTGTTCTTTTAGTTTTCAGTTTCATTTGAACATTTTTATGTGTTCTTGATATAGAAGACACTGAAGCCATTTAATGTATACAGATTGATAAATGTATACCTCTAAAATCATATCAATCAAGAGAGTAGTTTCTATATGCCTAAAGGCTTTCTCTCATGTTTTAAATTGCCTCATGCCTAGACCAGTAGCTGTGGAACCTGAATGGGACCAGACTAGGCCCTCTGTGTACAGGAGACAGTTGTGTAGCTTGGTCTGTTTGAGGGGCCCCTGGCAGTGGGATCAGGGTCTATCCATGATGCATGAGCTGGATTTCTGAAGCCCATTATCTATGGTGGGACACCTCACACAGCCTTGATGCAGCAGGAGGGGCTTGGACCTGCATCAACTGAATGTACGAGGCTCTGCTGACTCCCCATGGGAGACCTTACCCTTTTAGCAGAGGGGATGGGAGTGGATTGGGTG
The DNA here is from genome assembly GCA_902168325.1 of Peromyscus nudipes. Taxonomy (NCBI): domain Eukaryota; kingdom Metazoa; phylum Chordata; class Mammalia; order Rodentia; family Cricetidae; genus Peromyscus; species Peromyscus nudipes. Next base: position 53,153 of record CABHPH010162848.1, on the reverse strand, counting down.
GGGAGGTTCGAGGGGGGAGCAGGAGAAGGGATGAGATGGGGATCTCTGGTTGGCATGTAAAATGAATAATTTAATAAAAAGCAAAAGGGAAAAAATAAGATAAATAAATTGCCTCATGCTACTGTCCATAGACCACCAGTATTCTATAGGAAGACATAGAGGGATGTAAATATAGAACAAGGAATGAGGGGTGTCAAATAAGAGTAAGGATGTCTAAGGCATCATACTATTAACTACCTGTCCAAAAACCCTATAATACACCTGAATAGCTAAATCTGTATCAATACACACACACACACACACACACACACACACACACAGAGAGAGAGAGAGAGAGAGAGAGAGAGAGAGAGAGAGAGAGAGAGAACTAAACCAAAATAAAACTTCTTAAACAAAACGCCAACAGGGTTGGTTTGTGCTGCTCTTAGACTCTTGGGTGTTGGGCCGTTCACTGAAGCATGGTTGGCTTAGCAGGAGCCACTCTCTTAAGTAACACTGACTCTCCCTTTTACAGCAGCTACGGGTTGCTAATACCCATCAACTCCTCAGCTAGACATGGGATTGCATACTCACAGCACCCCTCCATGTTAGGATTCCTTCTGGTTTGAGCTTGTGTAGGTCTCCAGCTGTTGTTATAACCAATAAGATTTCAGTGAGCAACTCGTTGAAATGTCCGGAAAACTGTTTCCTTGTAGCTGTCTACCACCTGTGTCTCTTTCTTTCTACTCTCTCTTCTCCAGTGATTCCTGAGGCACGTGTGGATGGGATGTGATATAAATGTCCCTCTTAAAGCTCAGCAGTCGACAGTTCTTTTATTCTCTGCACCTTGGCCTGATGTGATTTTCTGTGTCTAATGAAAAAAAATGAAAAAGCTTCTCTGATGATTCTTGGGAGCTGCACCAATCTATGGATATTTTGACAAGTGATTAGAAGTCCGATGAATACTATGCCCATTTAGCCAAACAAATAATAGTAAGTTCTCCTCCTTTCCATTTCCTTGCTACTGTTCTTTGCCACTTTTTTAATTTAAGTTGTGATCAAAAGAATGTCTATTTCTAAGTGGAAGGACAGATAGCAAAGCCACTTATAGTCTTATCTAATAATAAGATGTATTGTTCTCCACATGTCCTATCTTCTCTCAATGTCCTAGACAGGTTGAGGAGATCTGGGGCATCTGAGAGGGTATAGGAACACAGAACACATTGTCAAGCATTTCAGTCACTGAATGACAAAGTTCATGAAATAGAAAGTCACACAAATATCTATATTTGGAATGAAGAAAGGAATAAAGATATTCCTAAGATCATGGGAACACACAAGAGGATGAAGAACAGAAACAGGAAGAAGAACAAAATGTTAGCAGTCAACTCACACCTTTCAATAATAACGTTAAATATTAATGGCCTCAACTACTGAGTAAAGAGGCACAGGTTAGTTAAAGTAAGAAACAAAATCTGTCTTTTAGTTGTACGCCATGAACTCGTTTTACCTGTGGAGATATGAGCCACCTTACAGTGAAAGGATGGCAAAAAATATTTCAGCAAATGAGAGATACAAGAAGCAGGTACCAGTCAATGATAGAGAAAATAGATTTCAAATAAAAATTAATCGGATTAGATGAAGGACACGTCATTCCAATCAAAGGAACAATTAATCAAGGAGACATTTGTGGTGGTATTGTGTTGCCCGAAATATTGTCCGCCCTAATAAACTTATCTGGGGTCAGAGACAGAACAGTCACAATATTAAACATAGAGGATAGGCAGTGGTGGTAGCACACGCCTTTAATCCCAGCACTTGGGAGGCAGAGCTAGGCAGAAATCCATGTGTTCAAGGATACAGCCAAGCATGGTGACTCACGCCTTTAATCCCAGAAAGCGAACCTTTAATCCCAGGGAGTGATGGTAGAAGGCAGAAAGATATATAAGGTGTGAGGACCAGGAACAAGAAGCATTTGGCCTGGTTAAGCTTTCAGGCTTTCGAGCAGCAGTTCAGCTGAGACCCATTCTGGATGAGGACTCAGAGGCTTCCAGTCTGAGGAAACAGGATCAGCTGAGAAGTTAACCAGGTGAGGTTAGCTGTGGCTTGTTCTGTCTCTCTGATCTTCCAGTGTTCACCCCAATAATTGGCCTCAGGTTTGATTTTATTAATAAAGACTCTTTAAGATTCATGCTACAGACATTACAATCTTAAATATGTGTGCATCAATCTGGCTTATCCATCTTCATACTATTGGACTTAAACACACAGCTTCACTCTATCTCAGGATTCCTGGGTGATTTTATTAGCCTACTTTCTCCAAAAGAGAGGTCATCTGGAGAAGAAGGAAAGGAAAAGAAACAATGCAAACTGCTGATTTCTTGTCCTTACTATTGTTGTGGTAGATTATACACACATCAGTGTTCAGTAACATGTTGACAAAGAGAAATGGGATTTGCTACATAATCTAATACTCTCTTAGAAATCTTAGTATACAAAATAAGAAGAAAAATATTAACCATTTCTTGAAGAATAAGTTTTTGTTGTTGTTGTTTAAGGATGTCTTAGCTTGGGGTAGGGGAGATGGGTCAGTAGTACAAGCAAGAAGACCAGAGTTCATATCCCAGCAATCACATATAGAGCTGTGTGTGGGCAGAGACGCTGGAGTTTTTGGAGCTTGCTGTGTACTGGCTGCAGCCTGTCTGGAACTTTCAGTGAGAGACCCTTTGCCAACAGATTGAAGAAGAGAGTGATAGAACAGAGCTGTTCTGGCCTCTGCACACATGCACATAGATGCACACCCCAACACTTACTGCATATAAACTCAAATAAGTTTGAATTAGCCATCTTCGAATTTCACATTGTTCAAAAAAATGATACAGCGGGACAAAGAGTCTCACGTTCACTGGACTTCTGTTAAATTATTTTCTTTTCTAACCGCTAAACTAAATCAGTAGTTTTCAAAAGGGACAACTTGCACAAAACTGTGATGTCTATGTTTTGAATTGATTTTTATGTGATATTTAAAATCATCAAATTTTGTACAAGTGTATTTAATAATGTCCTACATTATACAATGTAAAGAGTGAATATGAATTGAGAAAAAATACAAAAATGCTGACTAGTTCTCTTTCTTTTGCAAAGGGCAGCAGAAGAAATAGGAAGAGGAATTTCAGCATGAAGGATTTGGAATTACTTCCTGTCAACACAGGCACTAAAATATATGCTTTTTTGATTGAACAATAAACTTCAGTAATAAAGCAGTGAAAAATCCAATAGCACCTGATTACAGAAATATTTTACGTCCCATAAGTAAGTCAATACCCAATTTAAAGCAAAAACAAAACCCCAAAGTTAACTGTACCTTGGGTTAAATATTTTGACCATTACACTCACCATGAATTTCATATCAGTAATTGTTAGTCACTGTGTAATACAGCCTTTACAGGGCTTTAAACAGTTTTATTTACTTTGGGGGCACAAAATACGCAGTAGAAGTTAATTTTTTGTGTAATTCTCCTACAAACTTTTCATTAAAATTGATGCCAAATCTATATCTGAGATAAAGCAGTTAGCAATATACTTTCATTTACACAATCATTCTTTCAATTAGAAGGCTGAAAAATGTTTTCTGTAATTATCTGATTGTTTGATTTGTATTTGAACATGACTTACACATACTAACTAAAAAACATATGACCCTCTGTTTTCTGTGGCTTCCCAGGGAATAACTAATCTAATGAAATTGAAGTGGGTGAGAAAATATGTTCAAGTGTAATTTTTGTGCGAACATGCTTTGAGAAGAAGAAAGTGATTTAATTAATACGGGAAACCATCTTCAAAGATATACACTTGGTGATAGGTTTCAAAATGCAATTAAAGCCTCGTGTTTTGTTATGGTAATATACTCCTTGAGGAGGCTTTTTTGGTTAAACTATTGAATGAAACAGGCTATAAAGGTTCAAGTAAGGATCTTCATGCCATTAATTGTGTGTTTATATTTAATTAAATATTTGACAATAGTATCTAAAACTAAATATTTATGACTCAAGTATTTTACACACACATACACACACACACAAATAATTTGAACTTTTTTTCACGGAGATTACTTTGAAATTTCTTATTTTTCTGTATTATTTTTAAGCTTGTTAGACATCATTCATTTTATTTAATAAATGTGTACACTGACACTTATGTACCAACTGAAGAATTAAGGATATTGGGTAAATTGACCACTTAATCTTCAAAAGCTGTAGCAAGGCAAAAGCTGTTCCTTAGTAGGGTAGTGAGTGTGTACAAGAAGGATTTTGATGCCAAAACCTTGAAAAACCTTTATGCAGGTCTATGATGGCTACAAATAATGTGTCAAAATGAGGTACCCTAGTGCATATGCTACAAAGGTCAGAACAACTTATCAGGCAATGTGGACCAGAACAGAGACTCAGGTTCCATGCCTACTGAAAATGAACAGCTAGTCAGTGCACAACAAAATTGGGCAGTGTCCAATACAAATGAAGAGTGAGTTGTGCCTAGGATCTCAAGCAACTGCTAGTTCACTTCAGCCACGATTAGATTCTAGTAGGGCTCCTATGCAATAGCATATAAACCTCACCCTAAAAGGGATACCTTGATATGCTCTACATAGTCAGACTTCTTATTAACTGGTAAAAGGCCTGTTAATTTTAAATAATTTTGTTATGTATCCTCTGATACCCTGAAGTCTTGTGAAGAAAGAAGATGCTCAAGTTCTTTATGAGAGAAATTACAGCAGGGCTCAGACACCCACAGTCTCCACAAAAGATGGATGGCATGTTACCAGATTTGACATCTGTAAACACTGTTCCTGTTAACTTTACTAACAGCTATTGATGGGGGAAAAGCCAGATTAGTTGCTTCATACATTGTCCAGGTTATGAGTAAGATGTTTTCAATGAAACACATCTGGAAGAGATAATTTAAGATCTGTAGGGTTTTTTACTGACAAAATTTGATCATTGGTAAGGTGTGTGTGTGTGTGTGTGTGTGTGTGTGTGTGTGTGTGTGTTTACCTCTTTTATCTATCACCTGCTGGAGGACATTTAGTTTATTTTTATAACTGGGCTGTTGTGAATATTGAAATTAGTAGGTAAGTGAATGATTTTTATGGCCTTTACATATAAACCCAGAAGTCAAATTGCTGTATTGTGTGATAACTACGTAACTATTGTGAAAAGTCAGATTGCTGTATCATGTGGTTTTTTTTGAGAGTATCTAATCATAAAAATATTGTTGGAAATAATGCTTGTGAAGTAAATGAGGATCCTTCTATTGGAAATAAGTAGACAGGGAATAATGTGTGACAGACTCAGAAAACATTATTGGATTGAGTTTCAAAGTATGTATAAAGCAGAAATTTGAATCACTAAAGATAAGAGGTTATATGAAATTTCTCAGAGAAGTGCTGAAGGATGTTATGTGATTTATTACTACTTATTAAAAATTCAAAAGGAAATGAATCAACTGATGGGACAATTATAAACATGAATGAACCATGCAAGGCTAGACTGTGTTTCTTTGGTACAGGGCTTGCCTACTGCATTCAAATTTTTAATTTTGAGCCTCTTCACAGAATAAAAAAGTAGACATTACTTGGTGTTTTTAAAAAATACATAATTTTATTGGAGTTCATACATTTTTACTTTGCGCTTATGTTTATTAGAAAACATAAGTAGTACAGACTGAGCCTCTCCTATCAAACTAGGCTATCACATTATGTGTTTTAATGTAAATAAACATGTTTCTCACAGTTACTTGAGATAGATAGAATTTCACAGACAAAGTGCCAACAGGGTCTGTTGAATGCCACATTGTTCTTTGGTTTTTGTGTGGATCTCTGCTTGTCAACTCTGTGTATGCCTAGACCTGCTGTCTTTATGTTGGTCCTTAACTCTTTCATAAGTATGGAGTCATACTGAACTACATCCATTCTAACATTACTTTTGACTTGGTTGTATCTACTGAATTCCTTGTCTCTGAGTGTAGTAATAAGCTGACATACAGAATTTAAAGATTTCAAAATATTAATTATTTGAGGAGTCGTTCAAAACAAACCATGCCATATGTGCTTAAGTAATAACATTTATCTTACTAATTACATGTGAAAAAACTACCATTACTGTGATTATTTTTTCTGAGTTTTTATAATAGTAATGGATAATATATATAATGGATAAATAATTGAACATTTAAAAGTGTTATGAAATTATGTACCTTGGCAATGTCATTCTGTTTAAATGAAACTCTTTGAAATATTAACACAAAATACGAAGGAATAAACCAAATATGTTGAGTGTAAAATGAACATACAACACTATGTATTGGCGCTGGGGAAATAGAGCAGTATTTAAGAGCACTGATTGCTCTTCCAGAGGACATGGGTTCAATTCTCAGCACTTTGCTGTGGATCACAGCTATCTGTAACTCCAGTTCTAGGGTATCTAATGCCCTTTTCTAACATTTGATATTTGTGCATGCTTTGCACACACAGTGTATGCAGACAGACATGAAGGGCAAACCCTCATACACATTAAAAATAGTATATATTTTAAGATTTACATATTATTCTTATATTTTGAGTTATCATAATTATGGTATTCAGTGATTATAAATATGAAAACATCAACCTAAAATATGTCTCTGTGTAGTTTTCAAAAGCATATTTTAGTACCTATCCATGATACACAACCATATCTGTTCATTATTTCTTTCTAATAAAATTTCAAAACAAGTATTTTTCCACTATAAAAGCTGTATTTAAGTTGTAAATGTATGTTGTACATTGTTCATTACATAATTATATTTGTAGAATATATACACATGTTCATATTGTACATTCAAATTTATTTTATACAAATAATTCTTTAAGAGCCCAGAGCCTATGTTTATATTGTAGTGAATATCAGCTTTAGATGCCAGTTACCTCTACAGAAGCTATGAGACGTCATGGTCATGGCACGTGGATGAGTCAACTAAAACTAACAATGTATAATAAAGCCATATACCAAGTTATTATAATATAAGCTATCTCAAAAGCAAAAGTTTTTTTTTTAAAAAAAGAAGCTTGAATGTAAGTGATCTGTATATGTGGTTAATAGTTTGCCAGAAAGCACAAGTTTTTAAATAGAAATCCAAGTGCCAAGTAAGGGACAGCTCCCCATGAATGTTGGCTAGAAACATTCAGAATGCTGATTGCTTTGGGATGCTTACCACAACTAGATAGTAAGTCCACATTGCTGAAGAAATCCTACATTGTAAGATATGTTACCAAGAAACCAATGTTGTGCATTCTCTGGCTTGGATAGTAGGGGTTGAGTGTAATCATAATGCATTATGTCCAAGTGTGGTAGTCTCAAATTTAAAAAAAAATTAACTGGCTGGGCAGTGGTGGCACACACCTTTAATCCCAGCACTTGGGAGGCAAAGCCAGATGGATCTTTGTGAGTTTGAGGCCAGCCTGGTCTACAGAGTGAGATCCAGGAAAGGCACAAAGCTGCACAGAGAAACCCTGTCTCAAAAAAAATTAACTGAATAAATAGCCAACCAATCAATATTTCATCTAGTACCAAAGATAGTAAAATTTCTATTTTTCAGATTTTTAAATAGAATATATGTATACCAATAGCCATACATGTACATATTTTCTAGTATTAAAACATGGATTCCTTATTGGCTTGTGTAGTAGAAATTAACTGCTTTCCAATATGCAGTCCCTTTCATATTTTTCAGTAATAATTTTTCTCCCTTTTTCATCATTTTGCTGAAAACAGTTCAGTTTACCTACGCTTGCTCTTCACTCTTTGGGTTACAGGTTTGAAATTCTGACTGCTGTATAAATAAAAGTGGTATTTCTAACTTGTTTGTCATGGTTCTGTTTGCTTTTTATAAAGCAATTTTTCCTGATAAGCAATTTATATGAAACTTATACATATTACATATAACTTTAAGCAATACCAACTGGACAAAATATCAAAAGCACCTCCTAATTTTCTGTAAAGTGGGACTACCTGCATCAGCTACTTGTGTTCTCTCTCTTTTTTCCAGTCTTCCTTAATGTATTGTCTACCCATGGTGTGATTTTTTTTTCCAATCATATATTCTTGAACATACTCTAACTTAGTCATTATAGGATGTCACAGCAGAATTGCACAAATTTAGAAAGCTCATACTTTTAGTTCTTACAGTTTCCAAGTGTGGATTATGCAAGGTTCTTACAGATAACATAGTGAAAGCCTTCCCAATGGGACACAAACACTCATTGTCTCCCCACATCCCACATTTTACAAGAGGTAAAGAAACATTTTGTAAACTATCTTATAAGGACAGTAATCTCAATCCTTAGTCTCTGGCCTCATCTTCTAGCCACTTTCCAGAAGACCTACCTCTTAATACCACTATTTTGGTGGTTTCTGATTTAATGTACACAATTTTAAGGAAAATAAAAGGCTCTATGCTTGATGTGTTTCTTATTTTTACCAAATACAATTCCTTACATTCTCAACTAACCTTGGCATTACAGCTTTGTGCTGTATCTATTCCTATTGGGTTTGTCTTGGGCCATACCAACATACATAAAGTGGATCATCATATTAAAAGGAGAATATAAGATTTTTTTTCCTGGATAGAATATGGAAACACTATCAATGATTAGGAATGGAAAGAATTTTATTTTACTTGTAGGATAGAGACTAGATAAGAAAAGAGATTGTGTTATTCCTAGTGATGTATTTCACACATTACCAAATAAAGCATTAAGAACATTGTAAATATAGATAAATTATGATAAAATTCAGTCAGGATAGTTTTAAATAAATGTAAAGATAATGCCTCTCCTCTGTGGTGCAAGAGCTTCAACTTTTGTGCATTCCAAGCATGCATTATCCAAAGAGGTACATCAGCAGTATGATGCCTCAATTTTTACAAAAATAACAAATTCAGTAGAAAACTATTGCAGCATCTTACTAGGAGGCTTGAAAAATAGACACAAATAAGGACCATGCCAGGAGATGCAAGAATATTTTCACCCTTTATAACTAAAAATCACGCAATAAAAGTTCTACTGAAGTTTGCTAGAGGTCATGAAGGATTTTCTGGCAACCTAAGCATTTCTACCTTTGTCCTGAGGCCATGGATATTTCAAGCATGAAAATGCAAAGCTCGATTGGAATTTCAATGTCATAACCATATAAATATAGCAAATAGATTTGCCTCAATATATACTGAGTAATAAAAGAAAAATGGGGAAGCTATAACAATTTCCAAGACAATAATATTAGAAGAGGGTGTGTAGAAAGGATGTAGCAATAAGGATATACTAACGAAGTTTTATTGAACAAAATAGATAATAAAGAACTACACTAATATAATCATCAAGCATTTACTGTGGTATTATCATATTATAATTTTTATAAAATACATATATCATAATATTTATTTTTAGGTAATTTCCAATTTAATAAGTGATGGTATTAGGAATTGTAGCTAGATCCTTTACTGTAGAATTGAGATACACCAATCATGCTGAGCCTCTTCTCAGACACAGCTGTGTAAAATACTGTAAAAACTGAAGCCACAAAAACCAGCATATTATCAGAAATTATTTGTAAAAATTCCATCTCATAACACTTTGGGCAAATGCACAGTAAAGCTATGTGTTCTTTCCTTTTTTTTTTAAATTGGAGCTATGATGCAAGCAGAGTTGTATTCCTATATTTCTTTATAGGAATCAGAGTGGCTAAGACTTGGAAAAGCTAATATTTATACAATGCTACTTTATAGCTATTTTTTTTTTGTAGAAGCAAGGTAATTTAATTTGCTTCCTATTCAAATTAGTATTTTTGAAGACTAGGGAGAAGGATGTTCTGAACTGCTTATGAAATATGTTCAGAATGCATATTGACCAACTTGCCTGATTATACTGAGAGAAGACTCTCACACGTGTGGCTGGTACATGAATTTGGGCTACACTTTATGAAGAAGGAGCAAGCACAGAGCCTTACTGATTGAGAGCCAGTCCAAAGGGCAAGAGGTCTTGGCTGTATGCCAGTTTCATCTACTTGTCATCCATTTGTACTCTGGGTGATATTCCCTGTAAATCAGCCTGTCCTGTGCTTATACCACAGCTTTATAAGAATCTCTTGACTAATACAAAGAAGGACATTTTGTTAGGAGTAGCCCAAATTGAAGCCCAGGCTATACTGGCCAATATCCTCTGACAGCAGGTTTCTGCATTCCTTACAATATATACAGTCATTATTTAGCATTTAAAGGTAAAAAAATAAAGTGTGTGTGAGTGTGTGTGTGTGTGTGTGTGTGAGTGTGTGTGGTGGGGTAACTGATTGGTCCAAAGCCATGTGGAAAATTATTCTGCACTTCCCTATTGGAGACTGTCAATTCTACTTCCGATGCCATCAATAAGAGAGACTGTACATAGACCCACCCTAGAAATTCAAGAATGTACTAGACAGGGGCAGATGCCTAAAAATACTGATGAATGATAAAAACCCTTTTCTTAAACCAGGTACACTTAAGGTCATGCCAGGATATAATTTACAAGATTTCTATGATGTCCATTTTCCACGTGTTGTCACCTTTATAAAACACAATTCTACTGCTCAGAAATTTAAAAAAAATGGTATTCTATCTGAATCCAGAATGCTGTAGGCTATAAACTGAAGTACACACAGGTGATTGACAAACTAGAAATTAGCCTCAGCCTTTTGGTAATTATGTATAATGAAAAAAAAAGCAGTGATGTATTTTCTATTGTCTGCATTATCTACACCAAACACATTCTACCTAGGCTTTCCCGTTCTTCTTCCCTGATACTGTACAATCTCTTGTGCTTTTGGATGGGAATTCCTCCCACCACAAAATTACTCAAAGTAGTAGATAAGGCTATGGATGGAGATGTTGTCTTGCTTGCAACATGTTCAACCTAATATTCTCCCATCCTCTTGGCACAGACTTTCAAAGTGTCGTGGATATTGTGATTTCATTGATAAAGGAGGTAGAATGAGAATGTTTTCAATGCACACGTTTCTTTTTCTTATTTTCTCCCATTTGGGCTACCAGTCTATCTACATTACTATCTTTACATATAGATATCTGACATTAACACCTCCTTTAGTCAATTACTTCTGGAGAAACACCCTTCACTAATCCTATAGATATTTCTCAATTAAATCAAATTGTCCATAAATATTAAGCACCATTGTAACTCAAAAGAGTTAGCCAGAAATACTAGAGAAATGCAGATTATAACAACCACTGTAAAAAGAGAAATGTCTGAGTCAACCTCTAACATTTGATAAAGGAATGGTATTCAACCTGTGGGTTGTGACCCCTCTGGGAGGTCGAACGATCTTTTCACAGGGGTCACCTAAGACCACTGGAAAACACAAGTGTTGCTGACTTTGATCACCAGCACGGCATATAAATAATAATGATGACATTAATAATGAAGACCTCCACCACAACAGGAAGCAACCTAGTATCCTCATTCAGACTCCCCTCATCATCCCAAAATCAGTTCTTCCAGTAACTGCAAACCTACAAACGGGGTGCTTTATGTTCAGCGCCCCATGAGAAGGAAGGAAGGAAGCAGATCTGAAACCTCATCTGCAGGTTTGTGATCTCCCAAGCAAGGATTCAAATGACCCGAGCTCACCTACATGAACGTAAGGTAACAAATATGTCTTCTTGATTTAAACCACAAAACTGGGGTAACATCTTTGGTAATAGACAGTTAATAGAAGAAAGACAGCAAAAGCAACCCCGGGGTTTTGGACTTACTGTCTTGCTCATGTATTAACTGGACTAAACTGACTTATCTCAAAGTACATATGAAAGTCCTTTCAGCCTCAGTTCATGCTCAAACATGTTTGGTCAAGCCAAGGCTATAAAATGTACAGGACCCGTGTGCCAGCTGATTGAGGCCTTGCCATAACATTAAAGGACAGAGAAAATCTGAAGTTCATCATTTGTGTAACAGGGTCCTCTCTCATCCTTACCTCTGTACGGAAATTATATTATTACTAGAATAATTCAAATACTAACTTAATGTCACTGGCATTACATTCATATCATCAACCCAGATAAAGTTCATAAAAACACCTGAAGTGATATTTGGTGGTGATTTAATACGAGATCTTGGACATCCAGCCTCAATTTGAATCTAAGGTATCCCTTTTACAAAATGAAGAAGTTGGATTAACTCTTCCAAACTCACCAGAAGTATCAATAATCTTTATTATGGCCTATAGTTCTGATAATAATTCAGGAAAATAAATGTAAAAAACATGTACAGAAGCAGATTTGTAAACAGAGAGAATGAGCAGATGGTCTCAATTGTCACCCAACCTCAAGCAACTTGAGAAACAAAAGGATCATGCTCTTCACACTTATCCTTAGTCAACTGAGAACCGAGATTATAATCAACAAAACGATGCATACATTTGTCTGAGTGTTATACACGCACTTTGCAATAGATGTTTCCTTTAATCCAGGCATTATTTCCTGCTTAGACACAACCAGTTCAAGAGCATCATTGCATTAGGCAACATTCACATGACCACTGATAAAAGCAACTTTAAATTGAGAAGTCTATTCTGGGTGAAGTGAGACATTAGATTCCAATAATCATGGGAACAATTTAGTTATCATTTTAATAGTTTATAAATGATTCATTTGATTTTGATTAGTTATTTTAAAAATTAAATATTGTGATAGGAATTAGATATGTAAATTTCTATAGATTTTCAATTTTCTAAGAAAAAGAGTATATGACTTTTAAAATTATTTTCAGTAAGAAATTTCTTTTATAAATCTCACGACTCTTTTAAAGTAATCTGCTTATTAACTGTGTAAGGGGAATAAGATAATGCAAAATGATTAAAAATTTAAACTGTACATATCACAATATACGGTAAAATGAAATTAGCAATTCAATTTCCATTATCAAAAAGAGCTGAAAGTTTTTGTGATTATTAGATTTAATCTGAATGGAGGTATTTTGTTCTTCATGCGATCCAAGTAAATGCTAATTCAATTTTAAAATAGATGCCTTACTTCACAAACAGAAGCAATACGTGAAATAAAATTATTTACATTTATGTCAAAGATAAAAGATTGATTGACACAATTTAATTTTATTATTATTATTATTATTATTATTATTATTATTATTATATTCTGTGAGCCTCCTTACATGGATGCTAGAACTAGACTCATATGCTCAGGAAGAATGGCAAGTGACAGACAAACCATCTTTATCACCCTTATATTTATTATATAAATACGTTATAATGACAGAAACTCAAAGTAAGGAAATCAATTTCATTTCTCTACTGCTTCTTGAAACAAGTAGAGTTATTATGTATTGTCATGTGAGGAATCTAGCTATTCTCTCTCTCTCTCTCTCTCTCTCTCTCTCTCTGAGTTTTCATTATACAGTATTTAACTATTCAAAAAAAGTTATGTAACAACTCCTTCATCCATTGACTTGTTCATTAAATTTAGAGGGCACTTTGTGGTGCTTCTAAAAAAAGTGTGCATTGTTGCTCTATTTTTGTTTTTTCCTTTTTAGTGAAAATAGATTCTTTTCTCATACAATATATCCCGATTACAGTTTCCCCTCCCTCTGCTAATTTCAGTTACTCCCCATCTTCCCCACCCCTCAGATTCACTCCCTTTTTTTTTTTTTTTGATTTGATTTTTTGAGACAGGATTTCTCTGTGTAGCTTTGTGCCTTTCCTGGATCTCACTCTGTAGACCAGGCTGGGCTCGAACTCATAAAGATCCGCCTGCCTCTGCCTCCCA
>CABHPH010162848.1:0-39217 GCA_902168325.1 Peromyscus nudipes | reverse complement strand
CCTCTGCCTCCCAAGTGCTGGGATTAAAGGCATGTGCCACCACTGCCCTGCTTCACTCCCTTTTTGTCTCTAATTAAAAAAGAACAGGCTTCTAAGTTCTAGCAACCAAACATGGCAAAATAATATTTAAGATGAATGAAAAATTGTTCCCCACACAATCCAAGTAAATACTAGCTCAATTATAAAACAGATGCCTTGTTTCACAAACAAAAGCAATACACAAAATAACATATTTTTATATTTATGTCAAAGATAAGGTTTTGATTATGATACATTTAAAATAAATACATTCAAGCCATTCAGTATGTGGTAACCAGTGACTATGATTCTGAAAGTAAGGAATCAGTGGTAGAAGAATCTTAAGTTCAAAGTAAACCTGGGCAACAAGATAAGATGCTGTCAAACAAGCAATTGAAACAGAAAATAAAGAAAAACAGATTGGCAGATTAGGTTTGATAATATATTAAATCATTGTATGTGAATCCATCTAAGCTTTTTTAACATTCAAATCAATTATGTGGTGCATAATATTCAGAACATATTGATGCCATTTGAATAGGGAGATTAACAAACACATAGTTTTTTTGTGAAAGTTTAGAATTATGGGTCAAAATATTTTCTCATTACTCAAATTTATAAATGCAGAAATAAACCAACACGAAATAAGACAAACTGATAAATTAACTTAAACTGTCTGTTGAAAAATATTTTTACACATGAGGGGCAAACCTCTACTACAAGTTAGTCACAAACTTGGTGAGGCTTAGACATTAATGTTTTTATCTAGTTGTTTGTGCACATTTTGTAGAGACCCTCAGTGGCAACATGTAGATTACAAGGCATATGACATTCTAATATTTACCTAAAACCCAAAGGGATTTTTCTATGATGGTTAATGGTCTGAAACTTGCTGTGAGAGTTTTATTCACCCTTGTCCATAAAGAGTGGAACTACTGTAATGCCATCAGAACTCTTCAGCTGTGATGAAGAATCAGGGTGCAGAGGCAGACTCTACTTCTTTAAGATTGTTTGGGAAGAAAATTCTTTTAATCAGAGACCAAAACTTAAGCGATGAACTCCATCCATCCTTCAATTGTTATAAAGTAAAGGCATACTACAGCCTTTCACTGTCCTTAATTTATTGAGAACTTAAATCTGAGAATTCTCCCTAGGTTCTATTTCTGATCTCCTACAAGAAAGAGAAAAGCTTGTTTGCTCTTCTGTACACTTCAACCATATTATATTTTTAGGAGTTGGATTATATTTATCTATGTCCCTTTGGTACTAGGTTTAATTTATACTACAATAGAAGTTCTTTTATGCCATATTTCACACAGAACTCCTAAGCTATTATTTCATCTTCATGTGCTTTCTGCCAATTGCTTCCTCTGTTTTATTTCCTAGTAACGTTTTTAGGATCAGTGCCATTGTGATTTCTGAAGAAATAACTTTCAGAACTGTATATCAATAGTGCAGCTTCTTTGGTTTAGTTTTTATAGTCAGAAATCATAGATTTCAGACCTGGTTTCTACTTTGCAAAACTGAAAAAAGTAAAAAGTTATGAACTGATTGTAAAGTTTTCTAATAATGAGGGCAAAACACTACTGATAGTACTCCTTAGAATCAGACTTTGCTGTGACAATTTTGGCAAAGCAATACCTCATACTTTTTCTCTCCAGGGTACTGAGAATTTTTTTTCAGATCCCTAAGTACAATTTACACAGCATCTGCATTTTCTAATTTATTTTTAAATTGACAGGCTTTGGTCTTCCCTTTTTAAAATTTGATTTTCAGTAGAAATAGAACTTCATCATTCCCCCATTATCCTCACTTCAGACCCTCCCAAGACCTTGCTTTGGTCCCCCTGAAAGCTGATAGTGACTTCTTTGACTATTATTGGTGAGTGTGTGTGTGTGTGTGTGTGTGTGTGTGTGTGTGTGTGTTTGTATTGGACATACCTGCCGAGTCTATATTTGTTGAAGATGTGTCTAGGGATTCAAAGCTGACCACTCCCTATTAGACAACCGCAAAGGGGCTCATTCTTGGAATACACTAATTCTCCTCCCTGCACCATCCAGTTGGCTGTAGTTCTCTTTCCAGGGGTGAGACCCGGTGACATTTTTCTCTCTTTGATGTTAACATGTCCATTGATAGTGCCGTTGTTCTGGTTTTGCTTGTGTAGCCATTTCCACAAGAGATGATTTCATGACAGAATTTCTGGTATTCCGCCTCTTATAATATTTCTTCCCCAACTTCTGTGATGTCCCCCCAGCCATAAATGTAGGCATTGTAATGTAAATATGTCCAGCGGAGCTAGGCTCTCCACAATTGGTTCGTCTCTGCTTGGAGTCCAGTTTTTTATAATGGTCCCTGTTTGCTATGAAGGGATTTCTTTGATTTGTGGTTGAAACTGGACTTATCTGTGTGTATAACAATAAGATTTAGAATGTAGCATAACAGAGTATCATTAGGAGTCATTTTATTGTTTCTTTTTTTTTTCTTTAAGAATAGTGGTATTTGGTTTTACTTTAGGTCTCTGGGCTGTCTAGTGTCTGATTATTTGTCACCCAAGCAATGTTAAGTATAAGTTATGTTTTGTGGAGTGAGCTTTAATCAAATCATTGGTTGGCTACTTCCACAACTCCTGTGCCACCATTGCCCTAGCATATATTGTAGACAGAACAGATTGTAGGTCAAAGGCTTTGTGGCTGGGTTGGTGTTTATGCTTCTCATTTGTCAGCCTGCAGAGTAACTTCTCACACTAAAGACAATAGAACATAAGGTGACGTTTCCATGTAGGCGCTGGCTTCACTTCCCCACATTCAATGAGTTGTGGGTATGTTGTCCTCAGCAATGTGGCCTCACTATCAAGTTGAGGAGAGCAACCCATTGCCTTAGCAAAAGTCTAGGCTGAAAATTACACACTTATAAATTGCTATACACAGAGAATATTTTTTTCCAGGTAAATGCACCTTGGCTAGAGGCATAATGTTAATGTTCAGGATTTGTATTAAATATCTTATGATTCACAAAATAAGCATGGGGTTATCTAGGTACAATGATTAGATGTAGAAAACCCCATGATACCATAGTTGTGAAATGAGAAACATAGAAGTAAAAAAGAAATGAGTGTTATGAGAATTTAAACCACTTGAGTGCAGGATCTAAGTGAGTCATCTTTAGGTTTGTAGATCTCAATTTAGTACATAGCATGCTGGATGACTATGGAGTTTTGTTGCACAACCTCATTTTATGATTCAGTGAATCAGATAATGTTTAGTGCATCCAGCATAGGCTGAGGTGTATTTGTCCACTTGGCTCTACATCATTACATGTTCAAAATCCAGTAGGACGAACGGTCATGTCAAGTGTCTTTCTGATCCTAATAGACTGCCCATGGTTTCCCAATTGAGATTACCAGAGTTCACATGTAACCCTTGTAACTGACAAGAACTGTTTAAGTTTCTGCGTCTGTATTTATAAGCTACAATTGACATAATGAATTTTACTGAAGGCCTTATTATAGATAATAATTTGACTCCGAATTCCACTTACAGAAATCAGACTTACAGGCTCGCTTAGAATATAGTCTAAAGCAGTATTGACGTATATGATAAACATTACATCTATAAATCTAAAAGGGTTGGTGATTATTGAACGTCCTTTCTAATGTTGGATCTCCAATTTTTTTTCTGGGAGTTTATTTCATATTCAGGTTGACATACTGTCTTAAGAGATTTTTGACATACCTGCCTTCTTTTTGATTATGAACTCAAGACACCATATCTCCAATTCGATGAAGCAGAAAATGTCATGTATAATAGAAATGCTCAACACAGTAGGGCGCATGGCTCTGACAGGGAGTTGTTGAACTTTGCTAGCACTGATCTTAGACAGCATAAACCCACTGGTGTTCTGAAAGTATAAGACTGTCTGGCATTAGTTATTTGATAAAAAGAAACATAAATAATAGTATGTGCATAAAAGAAACAAAAGGCCTCATTGTTTACCTCCAGTTAAGATAAAACAACTCTTACAATAGAGTGTGATTAAAGCCAGAATTTGAGAAAAAAACACAATAATTTAGATTTATTCCTCAATATATTTTCCTATGGAGACTAAATAGGAAGGATTAGTTTAAAGTAATGGAAAGACACCTTTGCATTTTTTTTCACTTCTACAAGTGTGGAAATACTATCTGCAATTTTTAAGCAATGGTGGCTTTCATTTTAACTTTTATTTTTATTTTTTTGTTTACAAATAAAATATCCAAGGTCTTTCACTCTTCCTTTTTCTGTAATTAACTACTAATCTCTAATTTGGGAAACTGACACTATAATTATGGCGGCAGTTTCCCAAGGGCAAAGCAGTTACAGAGGGAAGAGCTGAAAAGATACCTGTGGCCATATTAAGCCAGATTCAAGAAAACTGTGCAAATGAATTCTGATGACCAGTGTGACTTGTGGGTTCTCAGCTCCAAATTGAGCATAACGTCTTTTTCCAACAATGATCAATGGAACTCCATTAAGTGGCTCTCCTTCACAAAAATTCTGACTGTGAACTTTCTTAGGAAAGATACCGATGGGATGTTGTGGATAGAGCATTTTTTTTCCGAGCTTTTTAGTTTATAAATCTATTTCACATGTCCCTCCAGCTCATCATTCACTCAACCCTTTAAAAGCAAATTCTATGATTACTTTCCAGACACCACTTTTGAAGTCCTTTGTTTCACCCTGTTAGGCTAACCATTAATGCTACTTCAAAGTCAATTGACCTAACTCACTTATGCTAAATATCCTAAGAGGTCCTGCTTTGTCTGACATTTCAAATACTGCATAGTACCTCTATGGTATAAGATCTTCCAGACTTTTCCCAGAAGTGTTTCTAAACTTCTACTTACTGAAAATACAAAACCTATAGCTCCTTCAACTAATATTACATCACTTCAAAATAATATCTTGTCTTTTCCAAGGGTAATTTCCTTTTACTGTGATTATGGATTTGATACCATGAGCCTTGGTGAGACAAGCACTGGAGGAAGTTATATTTCATCCAAGAGCACATCTTGTGTGGAAAGAGGGCATTTTATTACAGGGAACTATTCTCTTCAGAGTAGAGAAAGACTTTAATGGTGGGGAGTCTCAGTGGTATAAGGCTACTCTATATAAGCCAATTTCTGAGAATGACCAAAACGAATATATTCTCGTTTGGGAAATTTTATCAGTTTCTTAAATTTAGCACAAATGTTTTCAGGGATGAATTTGCTTTGCAATTCTTTTAACGTAGTATAGATATCTGTTAAAAATGTACTCTTCTACCAGGCAGTGGAGGTGCACGCCTTTAATCCCAGCACTAGGGAGGAAGAGGTGGGTGGATCTTTGTGAGTTCCAGGCCAGCATGATCTATATAGCACAAGTTCCAGGACAGCAGGGCTACACAGAAAAAAAAACATGTCTTGAAAAAAATCGCTATCTCCAGATTTGTGAGAGCCAAAAGGATATTTCAGGATAACAACTGAAGATCTTTAGTTTTCCTCTATAACCTTGTAACAAAATTGAAAAGAATATAGAGGTCATTTATTTTCTTTCAATATTCTAGCATAATTGGAAGTTACTACTACCTTATAATCATTACAGTAACTATTTTCAACAAGCTGGACAACACTATCACCAAAAACTTTGCTTTCAATAAAAAATTAATTGCTGCCAATCACAAGTTATAATTTAAGTAAATATTTTATTGCAATATATAATCTTACCCAAATATAAATATCACTAATGTTAAAACAATTACGAACTGAAATCAAGACAAGTCAGATGTGAGATTAGAACTTTTTTCTCATAATCCTAGATTTCAAATGCGAAATAATCATGTAAGATTTAGAAGGAAAGCCAAACCATCATTATTAGGTTTCTTAAATGTACTTTTAAAAATTGTCAAGGAGGCAATATCTATCATTTAAGTTCTTTACTATTTATAGAGAAATGTGATAAATTGGGTCAGTTGTTCTCAACATCAAACAGGAGATTTATAAGAACAAACTAGAGATGAAACCCTACTACTTGTTTTATTATATAGTTAATACCAACATTAGCCAACACACACACACACACACACACACACACACACACACACACACACACTTTTATATATTTTTAAAATTCTATTTTTTTTTGGTGGTGGTAGTGATAGAGTTGGTGTGTGTGTGTGTGTGTGTGTGTGTGTGTGTGTATGTGTTTGTTTGTTCCCATGTGTGTTTTATATGAATGTATAGACATGTGTTTGAATATATAATTGTCTGTGCAATGAAAATGGAAGCAAGAGATTGACATCACCATGAATTCCCCAATAGCTTCACCATCATACTTTTCAGATAGTTTCTCACTAAAGCTCATCATTTTGGTGGGATGATTGATTGGACTGCAAGACTCTAGGACATGTCTGTGTCTGTCTTCCAAGCTATATCTGGCTTCCTTAGCCAAACAGACATCTCCTCAGTCCCAATTTCATTCATTTTTATCTCTAATTTTCATTTTTAGTTTATTATACCATGTCTCAATATGTAGCCTTTAATCATCTCAAAGTGGTGGTGAATGTAGTTTTTGAGCCTTGTAAGTGCTGGGACTCTTAAGGTCAGCCAGGAGCTTATATTGGTACTTTTTATTAAGAAATTTTGAACTTGTGAATTGAATTTTGAAAGTGCTTAAGATGTGAAGGTTTAGGAATTACAGCCCTCGTGAACCAGAAAACAACACAGAAGAACAAAAGGATATACTTGATCATAGACTCATTGTTTGTGTATAGAAGTTCTAAGCTCTAAATAATGCAATTTCTAGAAAGGTTAAGATCATTGCTGTGCAAAGTATAGAACACAGTGTGGGATAAAATTAAAGAAACAAAGATGGAAGTTAAGGATTGTTTTTTACAACCAAGAAAACAAATAGCTACAATGGGTTATAACATTCCAATGCAGAATCTTTCAAAGATACAAAAAAATATTTACAGGGAAATGAACTTGATAATGAAGGAACTGAAATGTGAACACTAGCAGGAGGAAGGAGTACATAAAAGAATTCTAAAAGGCTAGGAAGCCAGATGTGGTGGCCCCTGTATCATCATATAATTTGGGAGCTTAAGGCAGGAGAATATAAAATTGGAGACAAGCCTACAATGTACATTGAAACCCTGGCTCAAGGAGGAAAAACATGTTTGTAGAATTGGGAAAGATGGGTGTATCTTTGTCACAGAAATATATAATATAAGCACAGGTGAGATATTTTAAAGGATATGCCTTTCTGTGTGAGATAAAATCCCATGTTCTCCACACACTGGCCACTTCCTAATGTTCCTATGATAAGGGCAGAAAAAGTTCTTCCATATAATGTAAGGATAACAGATTATGTGTAACTGAAAAGTTTACTTAACTGAGTTAGCCAAAAGTTAACAAAAGCTACTTAACATGAGTTCTTTTGTAATAAAGATACATTTTTCTTTAAGTATGGAAAGTTTATGTGGGAGTGCTTCTATTTCTAGACCTACAATGTATGAACTTGCAAATAAATGAAAAATGCAAACACTGATTCTGTCATTGGTTGCTATCAAGAGAGCATTTTGCAAAGTATAAATTCAAGGAAAGCCTACTTTGCAACTTGTCATTTTTGTAAATCACCATTTCCCTGCAAAATAATAGGAAAATATTGAAAATATGAAACAGAAAAGCATATTTTAGGCTATCTAAATGCAGAAATAAATTGCTGTTTGCGATTTGAAGTAGATAAAATGAACATTGATCATAAATATAACATGTTTTAGCTAAATGACATCTAGACAAACTTTCTAAATATGACTGCCATTGATCTAGACAAATCAAACCAATATAAATCATGACTAAATGTAATAATTTATGCTTAGGAATGATTAAATGTTTTTGAGTTGTGATTTATTTTCTTTATATACTTAGAACTTTTACTTTGTAATCACATGGTGACTTGAATCTCAGTAGAATAATTTGCTATCTTCTCTTTGCCGAGAGAAAATGAAGGAACACTGATATGATTCCATACTTCAGGGAAGCCATCCTGTGAAATTGTCCATAAAAACATAACTCACACTATTTATTAAAGTAAGAAAAGAGTGGTAATGTAGCTCAGTGGATAAAATGTTTTTGTGACTCTTCCTTCTCTCTCCTGCCCCACTGCGTTCTCTCTCTCTCTCTCTCTCTCTCTCTCTCCTTTTATAGCTGGGTAGTTTCCTGTATCTGCCTACTGGTGGTCTGGACAAATCTCTCCCACTCATGTCCTCCAAGTAAACACACAGAGGCTTATATAAATTAAAACTGCTCGACCATTAGCTCAGGCTAACTACTGACTACCTCTTACACTTAAACTCAGCCCTGTTCTGTTAATCTTTATGTTGCCACGTGTTCTGTGGCTTTACCTGTGTGCCATTACATGCTGCTCCCTGGCAGCATGGTGGGCTGGCATCTCTTGACTCAGCCTTCCTCTCCCAGAATTCTCCTTCTCTGCTTATATCGCCTGTACTTCCTGCCTGGCTACTGGCCAACTAGCATTTTATTTATCAACCAATGAGAGCAACACATTCACAGCGATACAGAACAACATCACCCATCACTGTCTGTGTTCATTTCTTTATTTCTTAGACTGCAGATTAGACGTAAGTTCTAACATCTTCACGGCATCTCTCCAGCCATGAAGTACACACCTAGAACCTCATTTATTTCCTAAAAAAAGAAAAAAAACTAATTATGTCTAATGATATAATTCAAGTTTACCAATGTCAGTGATGAGTAGCTTATGTGCCTGGTAAACTAGGCAGGTTAATTACTGATGATTCACATGTTGGTTCATCTTAGGAAGGTCTATCCCAGATTGATTTTATTTAAGGAGTGTGTAGAAGATATGTTGTAGCTTACATAAGGTCACTCTGAGTAAATAAATACCAAGGTTCCAACAGCTTATATTGCCCCAGGTTTCATGGGATTAACCATTTTGTGAAATTGGAACGCCCAGGGAGAAAATAGGCCCATATTTTTATTCAGGAGCTAATTTACTACTTCTTACCCACCTATTTACAATCCTGCTCTTTACCGCTATAATTCTGCACCAGAACTTGCTGACACATAGAGATTTATTTGAAGGATAGGGTGATTTGGGTAGGTGGCAATATTCAGCTACTTCAAGAACTTTTGACTCTTCTGTGCTACAACCTGAATCTAATATAGCACAGACTGTCCTGGAAGGAGCCTTGCTACTGTCTAACAGGACTATAGAAGAATCTCAGATGAACATAAGGATATGTGTCCTTAATGTTTATAGGAAAGTCCATCCATATGCTTAATTAAACATTTGCATTTATTTGGAGAATTATTATTGAAGTCCTCAGTCGTTTTGAAAGTCAGGCTTCATGGCTATTGAGTTGCCTGAATTTCATACACTATTTAGATACAAATTTCACATTAGACAAATGTTTTCCAAGTGTTTTCTGCTGATCCATAAGTTGTTGGGAAATTGTACTGGACAGTTCTTTTGCTGTGTAGAAGATTTGAAGTTAGGTACAATACTGCTTGTCTACACTTGTTTTATTGATTGTGTTTTTAGTGTATACTCAAGAAATCACTGTCAAGATCCAAGTCAAAAAGCTTTTCCCCAATGCCCCTTATCTTAAGTTTTTATATTTTAAGTTCTTAGTAACTATTTAATTAATTTTGAGTTGATTTGGCATAAACTATCTCATAAGGGTCCAATTTTTGCATATGATTATTGTTTCTGTAGCATCATTTTGAAAGAGACTCCCCTTTCCCTCTGTGTTTCCAATAAACAGGGGCTCAGGGAAATGTATCTTTGTCCTCACAATGATGGTGAATATAAATCTGAACTCAAAATTACCATATGTCAGTACTACATAACCTTATTGGTCAAAGAATATAACACAATCACAACAAAATTCACAAAGGGAGAAAAATAATATTCCAGGGAGTTATGTAGGCTGCAATTGGAGAAATAAGTTTCTCACATATAAAATTTACTCACTCAAGGGAATCTCAGCTCACTCACCCAAGGAAAAGTTATTGTGGGGATGTATTGTGTACCCTAATATATTGTGTAACCTAATAAATTTATCTGGGGATCAGAGAACAGAGCCAGCCACTAGATTAGACATAAAGGCCAGAAAGTGGTGGCACATACCTTTAATCCTATCACTGGGAGGCAGAGGTCTGTCTGGATTTCTGTGAGTTCAAGACCACACTAGGAACAGAGCCAGACATGGTCACATACACCTTTAATCCCAGCACTTGAGTTTTCATGTCTTTGATTGTGAAGCACACATGCCTGCAATTCCAGGAAGTGACATGGCTGGGTGGAGAATGGTATATAAGGTGTGAGAAGACAGGAACTAAGCAGTTGTTCAACTGAGACCCTCGGGCGTAAGGACCCAGAGACTTTCAGTCTGAGGATTCATGAAAACAGGATCAGTTGAGGAGTTGGCAAGGTGAGGTTGGCTATGGCTTGTTCTCTTTCTCTGATCTTTCAGCTTTTGTCCCTACATCTGGCACCAAATTTTCTATTAATAAAATATTTAGCAATTGGTGTTACAAGATATACACTTATGAACGTTTGTAACTGTATTGTAATCAAACATATTGCCTGTTGATTAGACCACTTGTGGAATTTTTGTAGCTACTTCCTTTAAATTGAAACACTCCCTTCTAGACTGAAGAAGGAATCTCTTAGGAGCAAAGAAGGTAAAATAACAGTTCAGGAAGAGAATGAAATTTATGAAACCCAGAAAACTCAGAAAGTTTTTTTTTTTAAAGCAAAGCCTCTTCCAAAAATTACATATCTCTTCCAAAAGTTACATAAACAGTCAATGGTTTCTGGTGAGAAGGAGATGCTATAGTGGAGCCCATCAGCAAGGTAAGTATCAAGCTCCAGGGAAACAGTTTTTTTTGATAAAACTCCACAAGATGGGCTCTTGATGGATACAGCTGCCTTGGACTGATCTATTCTGTTAGTAACCCTTTACCCATATTCTACAAATAACCCTGTTAAATTTATTGATTCCCCCATGTTATACTTTTATTCCCAGAGTTCCCCAAAGACCACCAAGAGACCGAATCCAATGCAAAAGCAGAGTCTTCATATTGTTACAATTTAACTTGGGACTTTCTGACTGTCTGATGCAGCAGCAGGGCAGGAGAGAACCCAAGCAGCAATGGGGCAGGGTTTTTAAAGTAAGGGGTCTTGGGGTCTACAGATTTCATAGGAACAGACTCAGGATTGGTTTATGCGAGTGGCAATCATGTTAGTAACTTTTAATTGGCTAAGGTTACTTGGGGGTTACAGTTATCCATTTTTGAGGCAGGCCTGGACAAACCCCAGGCTTTGTCCTTGAGCTGCCATGGAGGCTGGCTGGCTTAGCACATAATGACTGTGGGAGCTCACTCAGTGGCCCAGGCTCTGTCCTTGACGCGTGCACATACCTCTAAGTTGATGAGGGTTCCCAGACAGTAAACATATGCCTGAACCTTAAGCAGTCAGAAAATGTTCAGAAAGGGAGCTAGTGTAAGGACTATGTCTTTTGTTCACGGCCCTCCCAGAAACTGCTTGCTCAGTCTCAGGAAACTGAAATTGAGGCTTGATCTCTGAGGGAAGACTGAGCAGCCTGTTATGGTGTCTGCCTGGTCCTTTCAATACAAGGGTAAAAACTTCCATTGGTCTGTCATCAGGGTGCTAATGGTGGACAGATACATGTTCATATCTTGTAAGGGAAAGTCACAGAATGGAACCAGAGAAGGAAATTAGCTGCTCATTACCCTCATATAATCCATAGACTTTTCTAAACTTAAACAAGAAAGTCATAATCGACTTTCATTCTTAAAAGGAAATAATGGGAAGTCTTGAAATGGCACATGGGTAGAGACTATCCTGGTTCTTGCCCTATCCTACTACAAAAATGAAGTGAGAAGACAGTGAGGGGAAAAGGTTACTTTGTTACTAGTTTAAGACTACAGCCCTCAATGGGTAAAACAACTTAATACAAATAGTCATATAAAATGTAAAGGAAAGAAGTTTGATTTCTAGATAGCAGAGAGATGTTAGTCCCATGCTGTTACAACTCTGTAAAGTGTTGCAACTCTGGCAGGTGCTACTGGTCAAAGCTCATAAAAACTCCAGGTCACCTCTTCAGGTCACCAATGAGAGTAACAGAAATAAGCCTCCTGTCCTCAACACGTCTTAAAGAACAGTCTCTTGTCCCTGGTGACTGAGGCAGGGATCAGTCTGCTTGCAGTCATGGGTGAGTCTTGGAGGCTGGCTCTAGTGACCCCCGTGACAGAGAAGCCTCAATTTCAGGAAGCAAGCAAGTCAAGACCAGGAGATAGACTCTGAAATTTTCATGTTGTGGTTGTTTGAATGAGAATTTCCTAATCGGCTCATTTGTTTGAATACTTGGTACCCAGGTACTGGAACTGTTTGGGAAGGATTAGAATGTATGACCTTATTGGAGGAGTGTCACTGAGGGTGGGCTTTGAGCTTTCAAACAATCATGCCAGTCTTTCTTTCTGCCTGCTGCCTGCTGAAAAGGCCGCTGTTTCAGCACAATGTTTGACTGCCTGCCACCATGCTCCTTGACACGAT
Organism: Peromyscus nudipes; assembly: GCA_902168325.1. Classification (NCBI taxonomy): domain Eukaryota; kingdom Metazoa; phylum Chordata; class Mammalia; order Rodentia; family Cricetidae; genus Peromyscus; species Peromyscus nudipes. Next base: position 26,561 of record CABHPH010162848.1, on the reverse strand, counting down.
GATCATGGTCTAAGCCTCTGAAACTGCAAGGAAGCCCTCAGTTAAATGCTTTCCTTGTAAGAATTGCTTTGATCTAATGTGTCTCCTCAAGCAAAACAGTAACTAAGATAACTGTCTTCCTCTTCAGTTGATAGTGTCTCCTTGAAAGTGTGTGTTAAAGACAGAGGAAGGACAGATATATTGAAAACCAGTTGGGCCCTCATTTGATTGGATCTCAACCCCATAAAAACTAAAAAGGCAAAAAGTTCATGTCAGTTCCATCTGACATGTGGGTCTTCACTGACCACATCTGCTTCTTTTCAGGCCTGGTTCCAGCTTGGATCAAAACCTGGGACTCACATGCAGTAGATGCTTTATTTCTCATGGAACTTCCTTGCCTAGGGAATTGAGTTTCCCACTCATCTGAGAGCGCTCACCAGCAATGAAGTTCCATACTGGACTCTTTTCTAACCTCACAAATACTGATTAGTGGATTTAGTCTAAGATTATATGACTTAGCATAATGTAAAGATACTTTACTCATTGAAGAGTATCTATGATAAGTTATTTGATTTTTAATAAACTGATGAATTTCTTCTGAAAATAAGATTTTTCTCATTATATATTATTATTCACCACTAAAGTGACCACATTTTATTTAAAATATACAAATAAAGTCCACACCATTTTGGCAGCATTTTAATACAAGATATTTGTTTTCAGTCTTGTAAAATAATGTGGTATTATTTTATCACGAATTTTAAAACAGGTAATAAAGTTAGATCAAACCAGCTTTAATCACAGCATGGGTGGGAGATGGACCATGAAGCCCCAGCTTAGCTGAGGAACTATAGGCAATTAATGGCGTTTAGAGGAGAGATGGTAAATTTTCTTCAGATGAAACCTTAATAGGCTGTCCACATCCCAATGTATGACCCTATAACCATACACATCCTGGCAACTTTTAAAATCATTTTATCATTGAGCAGTGTCAGCTCGGTGTCATCAATTCACTGTGTGATTATAATGATGATATTTATCATAGCTTATTTATGAGAGTTGTATGCTAACTTCTATGTTTGCTTTCCAGATCTACTGCAAATTGATATGTATCAAGTGCTCCCTGACTTTAGATGTTAAGAAGAGCAGTATTATTTTCACATAAAACTCCATAGGTCAGCTCAGAACGAACTGCTTTAGGAACCAGGGTCCATGAGCAAAATCTATGTCAACATTTATGAGTCAGTGGTGAAACAACTGATTTCAGAATGGTAGGTGGCTGGATAGGATCTTTGTGTACCTATCTGAGTGCTCTGTTTATATCTACTTTATATATAACTGCTGCTGTATGTATCTGCGTTCTGAGATCTACAACTTGGGTCAAGCATGTTCTCCTGACAAAAGAGTCAATTGAAAGTAGGTCAAGGACAAACACCAACATCAAAAATGTAAGAGCACATTTGGTAGGAAGAACTTCAAAGCTATAGATTAGCCATGTATATTGACACAAGGGAGGCTGGAAAGAGGCTGAAAACACAGTCTATGAATTTACTTTCACATGATTCTCCTGAATTTATTTTTTGGAAATATTTGTGCACCTGTTTCTCTTTCTTTGTACTTTTTAGTTAAAAGCAGAACTTGTTAGATAAAATAAAAATCTCGATTCCTTCATTAAAATTACCTAACTTCACTAGGAAATCACATTTTGTGTTTTGATAATTACAGAATTTAATTCTTGCTGTCAGGGTGAATATAATTTTTAGGGATTTTAAATTAATCTATTTGAAATCACTTCTTTAAATCCATTTGTTAAGATTGTGAAAGAGAAGATAATCATTATATTATTCTAAGAGAGTAACACTAAATTTGCTCTATTTTAGCAATAAAATAGTTGTGATTAAATGACACCTTTTAGTTAATAATATTTGTGTTCATGAACTATAGTCTAATTGAATTCACTTTTAAAATCTTTTTGAATAGATGTTCAAGCGAAAATTTGTATAAATATCAATATGTATTTAAAAACTAGGTACTCCACAGATAATAATATCATGACATTCATATAAATTTATTTCATATTAAAATGACTGTCAATAATAATATTTTGTGAAATTGTATAAATTTCCACTAATGTTAGTTTGATATAAAGTTTCGATGACTTTGAAGCTTCACCTCTGTGGTGTTTTACATGAATAGGAAGAAAGAATTTCTAAAACTCCATTACACAATTCATTGCTTCATAGCTAACATGACATTTATAAACCAATTCAAATGAAGTATCACTACTGCAAGAATTTCATGTTGGCATCTCACCAGGTAAAAAATCACTTTCATTGTAGACTATACTCATTGCATTTCTAAAAAACCATTTTGTATGTATCTGTTCACAACTTTTGGTATCTAATTTTTGACTCATGTTCTAAAGCATATACATTACCATTAGTAAATATATGTCGGATAATTAAAACCACAGATGCTTAGATAATAAGTTCAGAGCTGCATGTAAATATCAGAAACTGCTGGCAAACACTAATGAGTGCTATCATTGTGCAACACAGGAGAGGTAGTCATTTGACTGGTAACCATCTTCTTCCTTCATAATGGATGCTATTAAATGTGATGTTTTCTCAGTGGAAAGGATTTGCTTCTTTTATTACCACACTCATATTACGTGTCAATATTTTTTATTCAGATACATGATTCTCTCATCTTATATTAAATTTCAAAAGCAATTTAAAATAACTAATAAACTTGAACAAATTGCTATTAAAGATAAAAGGGGAAAGATCGTGTCATTTGATGTTGGATTTAATTTAAGGCATCCATTTACTCAATAAAAAGGTCCTATTTACAGAGTAGTACATTTTTTTATGTCAAAAGCAATTTTCAGCACATTGGATTAGCAACCATTAAGCGTCTTTTAAAACATTCATTTTTCTAGTTTATTATCATGCAGATTGTATTCCAAAATCATATTAAATTGCTTGGTTAAAAATAGTTTTTCCCTCCTTTTCCAACTATCTCACTTTCAGACATGATTCAATCAATAATAAATATTTTTGAATTATTCTTGTATATGAGATAAAAACCTATCTAGGTAGTTTATATGTAAGATAGAGTTTCTGCTGTAAAATTACTTATATTTTATACACACACATTATTCTATCCAACAATGAAAGAAAAAGATGATTTAAATAACAGAATATAGCAGTGGGAAGACGTTTTTCTTGTAATCTATCAGAAAGTTTTTTAGTAAAGTATACAAGAAAACTCATATAAAATAATCAAACTCAATTAAATGCCAAATTATCACTTAGCAGATTAGTAAAAAATATTTTATTGTAGTAAGATTATTGTGCTCATCAGAAAACACTTCTTGATAAGAAATATGTGAATATATTTACATAGTTACAGTATTTAAAAAACAAAATATTTTGACAAGTAAACATTGAGAGCGACACATTATGGTTAAGAAGTAGAATGATTTAGATACAGAGGTGAATATCAGACAATTTCCAGAGGAGTTCCATGGACCAAGATGAAGTGTTCATATCCCTGTTTTATCCTTCCCCCTGGGACCTTCACCACGCTTCTTGCCCTCTAGAAAAATAGAGATGGATGCACATTACAATGGATTACATTCATTGATGAAATACACTTAAATGTATTATCATTTAAGTTGCTAGGAGATCCACCTTATCATCTCAGCTTCAAAGAGTCAAATATCTGACTAAATGGTTTGGTAGAAAGAATGGAGTTGGTAGCTGATTTTAGCCAACCATACAGTTAATAAACCAAAGTCATCAGTTAGGCATTGTGCATAATGTTGATTGTTGCCAGTGACTATGAAGCTTGGAAACAGACCCTTCTCAGTTGAACCTTAGACAAATTTCAAAGTTATATGGGCTGCCATTTGAAGGTATGGCCCAGATTTAAGGTGAAACTTCCCACCTCGAAAGATCTGGAATTAGGTTGGGTCTTCCTACTTCAAATACTTTAATTATGAACAATTCCTCATAGTTGTACTCATCCACTTGGAATTTAGTTAAATCCAGATGAAGACAAGTTGACAAATGTGGTGATATTTTGTGTGTGATCTAACAAATAAATCTTGCCTGAATGATCGAGTGTGGAGCTAAGTCACTAATTAGCCATAGAGGCTAGGCAGTAGTGGCACACACCTTTAATCCCAGAACTTGGGAGGCAGAGGCAGAGGCAGAGGCAGAGGCAAAGGCAGAGGCAGACAGATCTCTGTGAGTTCAAGGCAACCCTAGGCTACACAAGATTGATCCAATCTAAAAGAGAAATAGAGTGGTGGCACACACCTTTGATCCCAGCCTTTGGGATCTCATGCCTTTAATCCTAGCATTAGGAATGTGGAGACAGGAAGTGATATGGCTGCGGGGGGAGGGGGGTATATAAAGTGGTAGGAGACAGGATCTCAGTCTCTTTCAGGCTGAAGATCCCGAGAAATAAGAAGTCTTTCTAGTGGCTGGCTGTTCTGATTCTCTGTTCTTTCAGCATTTACCCTGATATCTGGCTCCGGGTTTTTATTATTAATACCAATTAGGATTCGTGCTATAGACAACTAAGAATAACCATCACAATAACTAAATATTTGAGAATTATCATTACATATTACAATTAAAATTATAATAACCCTAGCAGAAATTAAAAACACCTGATTGTAGTAATTTTAAACTCTCATTGACTATAAAAAGCAGTGGGTGATCTTGGACATTCTCTATAATCTGTGTCAGGAAAGGATGTTTATTAAATTTTCTGCTGAAGATGGAGTTGGGATGAAATAGCGGAATTTAATCATGACTTGACTAAAGAACTCATGATTTATGAGTATGCCTAAGAAGTTTGTAAGGGAATTGAAGGACAAGGTATACAAGCCTATGTTAATCTTGAGACAATGATGACAGTAAATAAAATGAAATTACTTGTCAAAATATAATATAGAGATCACTTGTATAATAGGAAATATAATAAAATATACATTATGGGACTCTCCATGCAATATGTTTTAATATATTTTGATATTATAAAAGAGACAGAGAAAATATGCATTGATTATTAGGAGAAAGATCTAGAAGAAAAGTAGTAGAGTTCCTCTTAACCATGTTATGTTTGACCAACCAGAATAGCAGCTTGAATGACAACACATAAAATGTGTTTTCAACTAAAATAATATTTAACATTAAAGCCAGAGCAAATTATATAGTCAAGAAGGTAATTATGAGAACATTGATGTATTAAGATTAAAGACAGGGGATCGTGACTCAGGAGATACAGAAATGATGGACTCAATACACAAAATAAAATAAAATTCTAACTTATTTTTACAATATATTTTTATATATTTATCTATTTATATTAGATATTTCAGTAGAAATTGTAAATGCAATATTGCTTCCTAAATCTTGTTGTTGCATTTTACTTACCACAAACAAGTCAAGATATTAGTCAATATTATGTACTAAATCTCAATGCACACAAATTCAGCTGTCAAAATTCTATCTTGGGTACACAGTGACTGTATTTGAGACAGTATGTTTAAAGAAGAAATAAAGTTACATGAGGTCAATAGGATGACTCTTCATGGTGTAGGACTGCTGTTCTTCTAAGAAGAGTTTATAAAGTAGATACACATAAAAGGAGAATCATGTGAGAACACTGGAAGAAGAACCCCCTACCCCCAGGCAAGTCAAAGAGTAGCTCCAGCATTGTGGGGTTTTGCCTCATCAGGCACTGGGATCAGCTTCCAAAAATACAACCATCATGTACAACATAAAAGAACAGAGGAAGTATTTTTTTAACACTTCATAAGAAGAATTAATACAAACTAAAAATTTTCTTTAGAAGATACATTTTACCAATGAAGTTATTGTGAATACCTTTCTATGAGTCATTTATATGAGGTAATATATCTGTCAATCTTAAAGTAGCTGAAAGTAGACATGTGGATTTTAGGGTCTTAGAAAAAGAGATGACAGAAAACTGCTATCAAATGTTAATAAAATTTTACTAATGTAGATGATCAAGCTGTGTCCAATGTTCTGTCCATAATTACAGTACTGTATCACACACTTATAATGTATTTAATGAGTATATCTTATTCAACTTTTTTTTTTTTTTTGGTTTTTTGAGACAGGGTTTCTCTGTGTAGCTTTGTGCCTTTCCTGGAACTCACTCTGTAGACCAGGCTGGCCTCGAACTCACAGAGATTTGCCTGGCTCTGCCTCCCAAGTGCTGGGATTAAAGGCGGGCGCCACCACTGCCCAGCTTATTCAACTTTTCATACCACATTATGTGTGAATTAAGTTAGTATGAAGAACCAGTGACTATGAAGGATTACCAGTATCAGATGTATAGTGTGTTATCTTTCCTTACATTTTCTTCCTCATTTTAAAAATAAGTCCTTTGGAAATTTTATATGATTTGTTTTTATTACATTTACCCCACGAGAGTAGTCCCAGATCCAATGCACTGCCCTACTCATACAACTTAAAACAAAGAAAAAAAACTATTGCTTCCAGTTTGTCCGCCCCGTATATCGTTGGATGTGTGACCTTTCAGCCATTTGTGGTGCCTCTAACAAGGAATATTCTCTTAAAGAAAACTGATTCTTCCCTGTGCCCCCACCACCATAAGTTCCTACTTGCCAATTGCTCCTTTACTAGGATTGGGAATTCATGACTATCTCCCTTTCCAAGCTGCAATTTTTGTCTGACTTGGCATTTGTACAGTTCCTGTACATACTCCAATGTCAGTTCTCCTGCCTTGTAAGGTAGACAAAACACTGTTTCTTTGTAGTCATCCAGAACCTATGGCTATTACAATCTTTCTGCCTCCTCTTCCACAATGATTGCTGAATCTTGAGAAGACGGGATGTAATATAGATGTTCAGTTCAGGGCTAGGTACACCACAGTCTTTTATTCTCTGTAAATTGATCCTTTGTGGTGTTTATTAATTGTCATCCACTTCAAATATAAGCTTCTATGATGAGGATTAAGAAATGCATTAATCTATGTGTATAACCATAAATCAGAAGTCTCTGTAATACTGTGTCAGTTTAGCTGAATAAGAGTGGTAGGTTTTCTGGGACCCATGATCTCTCTAGCACCAGGTTCTTGACCTCAACAACAGTTCCAGGTATGAGTTTAATCTTGTGGGAGTAACTTTAAATCCATTCAGAAAATAGTTGGTTATTACCATGATATTCTTTCCACTGTTGCACCAGTGAGCGTTTCTTGCAAAGTTGCTCACAATTCTACTCCTTGGAGTTCATAGTTGAGTAAGACTATTGATTGATTTTTCTCTTACAGTAGAAAGGATAACACCTTCTATTACTATAAAAGCTAGCTAGGAGAGGCAAAACTTCCAGGTGAATATCACCAAGCTCACTGATCCTCTGGCTCTTGTAATTCCCCCACTTCTTCCCCCCAGTGATTCCTGAGCCTTAGGTTCTGCAATTTTATTGAGACTCACTCTACTATTTTGCATTTTCATTGTTGAAGTTTTCTGTAATGCTCTTCATCTGTTGCAAAGAATAGTTTCCTTGATGAGGAGTGGGGACTACACTTATCTGAGCTTCTAAGGACAAATATTGAAAACATAGATATAACGCAGGTGGAACTACAGGTAACTAAGAAATACTGGAAGAATGAAAGATAGTTTTCCCCAGACTAGAGCACCCTGATTAGTTATTCAATAGCAAATAGTTAGCTCTAAAAAAAAAAAAACAAAAAAAATGCATATAAGTAACATTATACAGATGGAGCAGGTTGTTTTTATGTATTTAGGAATATATATATGCATATACATATGCATATATGTATGTAGCAGCAACTAATGACGAAAGAGACTGAATTTAAAAGAGAATAAGAAATGGTAAAAGGCAGGATTGCCTGCGGGGGAAGGAAGATGAAATGATGTAATTATACTTCAGTAAAATAATTTAAAAACTGAGACATGAACTAATCAAACAGATAATTTTAAAAGAAGTACTACAACTGGTTGGGAATTATTTGTTTACTTATTTATTTTGAAAAAGTTTATTTTTTTATTTTACATACCAATTTAAGTGCCTCCTCTCCCACACCCCTCATCCACTCCTCAGAATCATTTTTAAAATATCCAACATCTTTAGGCATTTGGGAACCATAAATTAAATCTACCTTGGTTATTCATCTCACTGCAGTCAGAGTAGATTATATCACACAAACAAACCAACAAATGCTGACATGGATATAAAAAGAGAGGGAATACTTATTCACTGGTGGTAGGCATGAAAACTCATGAAACCAAGTGGAAATCATTGTGGAGTTTCCTCAAAGAGTCAGAAATACATCTACTATATAATACCACTCTTTAGACCCAAAGAATTCTATATCTTAACATAGAGATACCTGCTCATTCCTGTCCATTGCAGCTGTACTCACAAAACCCAGGAAATAAAATAGTCTTGATGTCCATCAACTGAGGAATGGATATTGAAAACTGTAGTTTATTTGTGGATTGAAATTTTATTCAGCTGTTAATTAAAATGAAAGTTTGAAATTCTTAGGAAAATGTATGAAACAAGAAGCACTCTCAGGGAGGTCATCCATATCCTACAAGATAAACATGTTTTCTCTCCTTACTGTATATTCATTTTGAGTACACACACAAACACATACACACACACACACACATATACATATATATATACTTTGTTTGGGCTATTCAATATTCTTTCATCCTAGATTTCTCCTTGTCCTGCTTCACCAGAAGCAAGGACACTCAGAATTTAATCCTGATAGTGTCGTTGCTGAGTATTAACAAGTAAAGCTGGTTCCTGGAACATAACTGAATAGAAAATTTGGCTCTATGCTGTATAATCGCTCCTTGCATGCTTAACTAGTTTCAATTGAATGCCTTCTACAGATACTTATTTTACTTGTCAGTGTAATAAAAGTTAATGCAATTTTTCTCCACATGTTAACTTTGTCTAATGATTTGCAATCAAAATAACTCACTTTTATTTCTTTATGGGAATGCTATAATGCTTCATCATTTCGAATAGATACGATGTGGAGATGTTTTACAGAGTTTTCTAAATCAATTTAACGTGTATGACAGTAGCTATAGGATGTGTAAGAACTCTGAAAGTTTGATTCATCAGCAAGAATATTTAAGCAGTCTTGAAAACTTTAGGAAAAAACTCTTCTTTGTAGGGTCAGCAGGCCACCTCCGCACATAATTTGCTTGTTCAAAGCCTGTTTTTGAAACCCATTCTTAAAAATCAGTTTGAGGATGTTATGCTATGTTTGGATCTGTGAACTTCAAAATTTTGTGTCTTTTGAGTCATTTTCTGGGTACTACTGTGTACTGCACAACAAAAAACTGCTGTACTTGGAGCTATTTACTTCACATGATTATGACTAACGACAACAAATACGATGGATAAGACAGACAAGTTTGGTAAAGATTTTGCAACAGAATATTCTAAAGTGTTTTTGTATTTGAATGTGTTTTTGTCAAAAACTATCTTGAGCCCTCAGCATTTTCTCATTGCAGTCGCAAAGAATTTAGGCCATTATATTCCAATTTCGAGAAAAAATATAATTCAAGTACGCCTTCTATGCAATTTAACAAACTTAAATGCATGCATCACACAAAATCCTTTTTTTTCCAAGTCCGTGTTTAAATATCCTGCTCTTAGCTTCCTAAGAAAAACTGCAACTTTAAGAAAACTCTCTCAGCAGTACACATGCAAAAATGTCTTCCTAAAGATAATCTGGAAAGCACATTTAGGACTGATGTTTTTGTCTCTTAATCAATTTACATGGCAGAGAGGAATTCACAACACGAATACCTGAGAGAATCTGATGAGATGAATGATAGGGATGTCTTTAAAAATAACTCTTGTGGATTTTGATTAGGATAAATTATCTATTACCTAAATTTAAACCTGTGAATCCATCAGTACAACATCTTATCCTTATGAACAACACATCCTCATAAACTATGCATAAAAAGTGCATAAAAGTTATTAGAGCCTTTATGCATGCATCTTTTCATCCTGTTTTATAATAATATTTCAAATATAGTATTAACTTTTGGTAGATATTTATATATTCAAAGAGTAATCCAATCATATTTGAAACAACATGGAATCTTTTAATTCTTTATGCTGTATTTCATTTCAACAGTAGAGTTTGCCTCTTATATGCTTGAAATGGAATTCTCATTTTTAAAAAATTTCTAATTAATCAATAATGCTTAGGTAAACTTTCCATACATCAATTTTCTTATCTATATACACAGACAATGAAATTTTTGCTTCAGATGAATTTTATGAATAAAATATGGTAGCAGAAAATCAGGAACACTAGAAAGACTAAAATAAGTAAAGAGTTAATCAAAATTTCAGTGGTGATACACCGTATGTCATTTTATTATTTTACCACTCATTCCTATATTCCCTCTCAGATATATTTCATGATATATAAACTGATTTTCATTAACTATGGTGGTATGCTTCCAACATTAACTGGTGTGGAAAAATACCCTTTGTATCAGAGAAATCAGGGTGAGGTTTTTAAAGACTTGTTTTATGTTTAAATTGTGTTTGTGTCTATAAATGTATAAGTACCTGCATAGTCATAAGAGAGCAGCACATCCCCCAGAACTGGAGTTCTAAGCCACTGTAAGCTACTTAATGAAGGTACAAAGAACTGAACTTGGGTTGTCTGAAAGAGTCATACATGCTCTTAACCATCTCTCCAGCATCCAAGGTGTGAATTTCTAAGAATGAATCTGCTGTGGGATGTCTTTCTGTACGCTGTGAGTATGTGTTGCTCTGACTGGTTAATAAATAAACTGCTTTGGCTTATGGCAAGGCAGCTTAGAGGCAGGCAGGAAAGGAGAGAGACAAAGGGAAAGAGAAAGGCAAAGTCTGGAGAGATGGCAGCTACAAAACATAGATTAATAGAAATGGATTAATTTAAGATCTAAGAGCTACCTAGCGAGAAGCCTGAGCCATTAGGCCATACAGTTTGTAAATGATATAAGTCTCTGTGTGTTTATTTGTCGAAGCAGGTGAGGGACCGGGTGAGACACAGGAAAACTTACAGCTACATGAATCCGCCTGTGTCTACTCTGACGCTGTTTTCTGAGTAAAGTGTTTTCATGGCGATTCAGTTGTACATTGGATTAACCTTCCCACTGGACATTTTATTGTCCTTTCTTGCCTTTTGCTATGTGACTCCACTAATTTCCTACAGAGTAGAAAGTACACAAATCCCCGCAGACATCCAGCCCTGTTGACTCTGAGTTTATCCATGTGAATGTCTTTTCGCAATGGAATTTGGGAACATACTAGAAGCCAATAACATTTTTTTTTCAAGCAGAGCAACAATGTGTTTGTTCTTCTTGAGCTCCATCCAATAACTTTATGACCTCCCACAGAGCAGAGGCTTCTTTGGGCCAGAGCCCTAGAGGGAAAAGAAACAAATAACAAAAATGCAGTCTCCCAGAATCTAGCTGAACGCATAGGTCTGCTCTTCTTAGGGAAGAAATGTTCTTTTTCTAAGCATTGAAATTAAATCGTTCCTAAAATGAAAACTGAATAATCTATATGATAATGTCATTTATATAAAATAATTTTTTTTGTCTCACTTTCTTTGGAGTTAAGAAAAATGGAAATAATAATTTAATAACAATTAAAATTAACCCCCTGTAGAAATATGCTAGATACAATAAAATTTACTGAAGTAAGAAGGTATTTGGCATACAGGAGAAGTATAATAGTTTATGTTGCCTATTAGGGTAAGATGTGAAGATTACTTTTATCTGTCAATTTATCAGGTATTCAGTTACTTGATAAGATGTTTTTCAAAACATTTCTAGATGAATTTTATTGTATGAGATTAAAATTTAAGTCTTTGGACTTTATATACAACCAATTTTCCTGCTTTGTGGGCCAGGGCTTCATCCCATCAGACGAAAGCCTGAATATAACTAGACCCTCTCCTCCATTAGGTTCCAACAGCCAGTGATGTTATGCTCTACACTGGCTTTTTCTGTATCTTCCCTATATTTCCACTCTATCAATATACATTGCAGATTCTGGACTTGCCACCACCCACAATCACCTGACCTAATTCCTTTTTTTTTTTTTCGAGACAGGGTTTCTCTGCGTAGCTTTGGGCCTTTCCTAGAACTCACTCTGTAGCTCAGGCTGGCCTCAAACTCACAGAGCTAATTCCTTAAAATAAACATTCAATTATAGGAATGCATATCTGTAGAGATCTCTGACTGACAGGATGATTGTAGAATTGACTAATAATGTGAGCTTTCTTCTAGAGTTTCTAGAATTTGATTTATAATATAATTAGATTTACAGATGCTAAAACAAAAATCTAACTTAGCAGTAAGGGCAGCTTTGATAATCCATTCATGTTGTAATTTAGCCCTAGAGATACACAAAATAAGAGTATAATATATGACTAATTAAATAACTTTTAAGAGAAAAGAATCTGAGTGATTATTATTTGTGGTATCTTTGAATATTTTTGCCAAATGAACAAAGGTGTAGACATTTTTCCTTGTCCCTAACCTTACTCACAGGAAAGGAAAAAGTAAGAATGAGCCCAAAGTCAAGGAGATTTACCTGGGAAGGGGGTATAGAATAGATCTTGAGGGTGGACTGGGGGCATGTGGAGATGCAAAAAGGAGGGGTCAGGCAGGAAGTGGGAGGGATGGAGGGAGAGAGTACTTGAAGGGAGTACTGGTGTTGGGGGAACTTGGAGAGGTGATATAGAAACTCAGCACAATGGAAATGCCCTCGAATCTACTGCAGTTACATTAATGAACTCTCCCTCTAATGGGTTATATGGAGCCTATTCTGGGCATCTTTTATAATCAGGCAAGTCACTTAGTGTGTCAACTGAGAAATCAACCCAGCCACAAAACCTTAGACCTATAATTTGTCCTGCCTGAAAGAGGGAGCTCATGCCTGACATGGCTTGGATGTTTGGGACACAGAGACTGAATGGCCCAGAGACCCAGGACAGAAACAAACACAACTGGCAAAAAACAAAACAAAACAACAACAACAAAAAAGTCAGTGAAATGATTCCTAATGATATTCTGCTATCATAGATTGGTGCCTAGCTCAATGGTCATCAGAAGGGTATCATCCAGCAACTGATGGAAACAGATGCAGACCCATAGTCAAACATTAGTTAGAGCTTAGGGAAACCCAATGGAGAGGGTGACACAGGATTGTAGGAGCCAGAGGGGTCAAAGACACCATAAGAACATGGCCCACAGAATCAACTAAGCAGGGCTCATAGGGGCTCATAGAGACTGAAACAATAAACACAGATGCTACATGGGTCTGATTTAGGTCCTCAGCACATATGCTATGATTGTGAGCTTGTGTTTTTGTTGAACTCCTAAGAGATGGAGAGGGGACTGTCTCTGACTCTTTTGCCTTTGCTTGTGACCTTTTTCCTTCTACTGGGTTGCCTCATCCAGGCTTGATATGGCGTTTTGTTCCCAGTTTTATTGTATCTTGTTATGCCATGTTCAGTGGATATCCCTGGGAGGGCAACTCTTATTTTGAAGGGAAATGGAGGAAGAGTTGATATGGGAGAAGGGAGGTAGGGAGAGGGACTGGGAGGGGTGGAGAGAGGGGAGCTGCAGTAGGGATGCAATGTATGAGAGAAGAATAAAAGTTAAAAAAACAAAAGAAGAAGAAGAAGAAGCCTAAAGATTCACATTCCCAATGCATCTATAAGTGATCAAAACACATCTATTTCTACCCAGAAGGAAAACTAAGTTTTTATAGACACAGGACTACAGTTGCGAATAACCACACCTATAGTCTTACCCAAACAGTGTCTGTATTACAAGGTACATTAAGTAAAAATACAAATCAGAATAATAGATATCTTTAGTATGATTGGATCATTGATTGGAAAAAAAAAGTAGTCTAATAAAAGTTGACCTGGGGCATGTAGAAAAACTGCTGAAGCTAGGCTCCTTGAATACATGAACATGAATTCTCCTGAAGCAGAAGCATCCTCTCCATCCCTCTGTGGCTGTTATCTGTGAGATACTGCTCATTCTTCTAGGGAATTGGCCATATCTCCTTTGTACCCCTAGGGTGTATATTAGTCCCAGCTAGTTAATAAAGGTGAGTCAAAAAGTATCACCCATTAAGACTGTACTTCACTTCAACAGAAATATTTTATTAGTTTGTAGAAACAGAAACCCACAAACTATTTGTGAGAATGGATATTGAATTAATGTGTGGCATAGTTTTAGAAAAGATTTCAGCTTGGATCAGACCAATGTTTTGCTATGAATTCCCTCAGAATGTTCTAATTTTAATGCTTAGTTCTAACAGATTTTGCTTGATTTTCTGAACCATAGACTGAAAGGTATCATGTTAAATGAAGTAGATTTACCAGACCTTCATGTGTTCATTGTATTATCCCTTGGAAGATCAACTACATGGAGTGTGTTGAATTGATTAAAATGCTTCTATAAGGGAAATGATACAATTTTATTTACTTATTTTGGTATGTACTTATTATACACATTTATTTGCCTTTCTGCATTTAATGCTTCCCCCCGCTCCACATTCCCTTCTATGTATTTATAGAATGTATCAATTGTCATCTTGGTCTTTTAAACAATATTAATTCTGAAGTATATTAATTGGACAATGGTCACAGTATCCACTGATGTTGTTGCCTACAGCTTAACTTCCTGTGTTTAACTTTCAATATTGTTGTAATTGGAGATGAACTGCTAAAGAAGTTAATAGATATAATATGGGGCCCTGATCCAATGTGGTTAGTGTCATATAATAAATGAAATCAGAGTTTTCATGTTCTTACGTGAAAGAAATATGAGAACAAAGAGAATACAGCTATCTTCAGCCTAAGAGAGAGCTCTTATCAAAATAAGGTATTTTGTTGTAGTGATTGTTTCGTTTTGTTTTGGTTTTTGTTGTTATGTTTTAAATCAGCATAGTCAGAAATTTCTAGACTCTTAAACTGGTGAAATATGTTCCACATTGCTTCAGTTTCCTAGTCTGTGATTATTTGTTACAGCAGCTCAAGCTGGTTAATACTGCTAAAAGTGAGAAGTTGCTAGCTTGAACTTTGAATATCTGAAATCTCTGTTGCACCCTCGTTCAGCTGCCAATGGTTTGCAGGTCTAGGAAAAGTTTTCTAGGAGACTTTGATTGCTCTCAGTCAGCATTCAATTTATGCTGCTTACTTTCTCTAGTAGGAAAAAAATCGAAATTAGAATAACACTAATTTTTTTTAATCTCACACAACACCAATAAAACTGTTGTTTCCTGTTTTTTGATCTTAACTCTCCAGGCCTAGAGCTATAATATCAAAGGGATAAATGCTTTCACAGAGGCACAATAATTCTGTTACAGTGGAAACTGAACCTGCATTAAGTGAGTTTTGACTCCAGATGTTTCTGAAATATTAGGCAAAAAGCAATTTAATTTTCTGGATGCTATGATTGATCCTGATCTTCAAGTAGAAGTTGTACATAGATACTGTTGTTATCAAAAGCTATATATAGTTCCACATGGTAGTTCTCACATTTAATACCAACAAGCAAAGGCAGGTGGATATCTGTGAGTTCAAAGTTAGCCTAGTCTATGAAGCAAACTCCATGCCAGTCAGGGCTGTGTAGGAAGATGCTGTCTCAACAACAAATCCAAAAGCAACCAACCAACCAACCAACCAATCAAATGGAAGAAGGAAGTAAGAGCTGCAGAATAGGACAAAAAGAACCAAGGCCTTTTACTAGAGGGCTTGATGTCTTAAGTAGTTACTTTTTCTTACAAAAGCAAAATTTGTTTATCTGTATATACAGTAAAGACGATGATAGAAAAGAAGAGATGGGATTATAAAAAAATGTAGACATTATTTCATATTTTTCCTCATTTTCAAGATTATGTCTTAGTGGAGGCACATTAAGAATTACAGAAATGAGTTCTATTTCTTAGATGATACAACAAAATAAAAAGGGAGAAAAAAAGGAAGGACTCATCATGAAGCCATGTTTTATTGAACAATAAAATACAAATGTATGCAAACACAACACACACACACACAGAGACAGAGAGAGACAGACAGAGAGAAAGAGAGACAGAGAAAGGGGAAGGATGGGGAAGAGAGAGAGAGAGAGAGAGAGAGAGAGAGAGGCATCCAATGAATCAGACATCTTTACATCTTTTGTGGGAGATGTAACCTAGAAACTGATTCTGAGTTTGTCTGGCAAAACCAGAACTTTGAAATATTTGGGAGAGAGACAGGATTCCATTTTCCCTCATAATTGCACCCGGTTTGGCCTAGTGCTGGGATTGGAACATAGACAAAGAAAGGTAAGATGGTTGTTTCTCACTCCTGGGCACCCCATATCTGACAAGTCACACACATAAGAGATTTGAAAATACTATCGAACACTTCGCATTTTTGGGAAAGCATCTACCAAATGTTTGCTTGGGAGAAGGAGAAGTATTAGGAAGTCAATATTTTAAATGTTTAAGTGAAAAGTGCATCTGTCAACCTTGAGTCTTTTCTCAGTCCGTATGTCACCAGGGCAGTGTCTGACCCTTACCATCTTATAGTGAATTCCAGAACATTCCCTCAGAAAATCAACATTCAATATAATCTTAATTCTTTTTCCTGTTGCTGGGATAAAATACAACATGAATAAAAGTAACTCAGGAGAGAAAGGATTCATTTGGGTCACAGTTTCAGGTTACAATCCATCACTGGAGGCAATTCAAGTCCCTAGGATCTTTAAGCATGTAGTCACAGTATATCCATGGTTAAATGTGGAGAGCAATGAAGTTATGAATGCATGCTAGTTCTTAATTGGATCTCTCCTTTTTATGTCCTCCAGCATCCAGCCCATGAAATGGTACTGCCTATTCTGAGTTGTCTGCTCCACCTTGTGGTGATATTGTGTTCCCCAAAATATAGTGCACCCTAATAAACTTATCTGGGGTCAGAGAACAGAACAGCCACTAGATACAGAGGCCAGAAAATGGTGTCACACACACCTTTAATCCTCGCATTCCAAAGGCAGAGATCCATCTGGATCTCTGTAACTTCAAAGCCACACTGGAAACAGCCAGGCAATGGTGACTCATGCCTTTAATCCCAGGAAGTGATGGCAGGAAGCAGAAAGGTATATAAGGCATGAAAACCAGGAACTAGAGCTGGTTAAGCTTTTTGGCTTTTGAGCAACAGTTCAGCTGAGATTCATTCTGGATGAGAACTCAGAGGCTTTCAGTCTGAGGAAACAGGATCAGCTGAGGAATTGGCAAGGTGAGGTGGCTCTGGCTTATTCTGCTTCTCTGATCTTCCAGCGTTCACCCCAATACCTGGCCCTGAGTTTGTTGTTATTAATAAGACCCTTTAAGATTCCTGCTACTCACCTCATTAACCAAGCACTCATTGTCCAGTCACTCTACTTCCTGAGTGCTAGGCTGGACTCACACTTGGTCCCACGCCTTCTGTGTCATGATGGACTGTGTTCTCTGCGGACTGGAAACCAAAATAAATCCTTTCTCCCTTAAGTTGCCTTTGGTCTGAGTATTCTATCAAAGCAGCAGAAAAGAAATTAGTAGAACCAGAAAAGTAATGTAACAATGAGTATTTTAAAATTATTATTAACCTTTGAAAGACTATGTTTCACATTCACTTTGAGATGTGGAGAGATTTATAGAACCAGTTACTACTATCATATGAATGCACACTGAATAGATGATTAAAAAAAGAGTTTGATAACCAGTCTCCATCCTAAAGAAATTTCGAGGTACCTGGTAAAGGGGAGGTTTCTTGACTTCTATCATTTTTATTTTTTTCATATATAAAAGGAAATTTAAGGTAATAAATACTGCATTTGTTTATTTAATAAAGCCACACTTAGAATACCAAGAATACAGTAATCCATAACAGCTTTATCATATACGAAAATCCAACATTCAGGTGGAATATAGACTAGATATGTGAAAAGAAAGTCAGCTGAATATAACTAATTGAGAAAAAATGCAAAGGAAATATGAGTTACATCAAAGCAAAATATGTGATAATTATTACATTTAGTGTGAAATAGCTGTAGTTCTTGTTCTGAGACCTGATCTTCTAGGATGTACAGTACAAAATCAATTACAAGAAACCCACACAAAAATTAAACAGCATTTACTGTTTCATTTTCACATGATACATAAACAGTAGTAATTAAATTTGATAGAATCCATTTAAAATAACCAGAGTAGGTATTTAGAAACATTTATATTTCTGAAACACTTGAATTCTGTTTATTCAAACAACAAAATTGTATGCTTGAAATACACAAAAAAATATATGAGTACCATCTAGTGGTAAGAGAGAGGGCAAGCAGCAAGGCACAGTGTAAAGCAGGTTAAAGCAGGTCAGGGAAACGAGCAGCCAAAATCAGATTATAACAGAACAAGGCTACAGTTAGAGTCAGTAAATATCAGAAAAGAACTCATGTCTGCATTACAGTGCGTATTGGTAATTAACCCTTGAGCCACAACAAACAGAGAGAAAATGTACTTCGACCAAAACTCTGCCTCTGGCTACATTCCTATATAATGAAGACATAATAATAAAGACATAGCTGAATTCTATAACTCTAGTGGCTAAACATTTTAGAATTTAACCCTTCATGTTGGCACAGCAAAATGAGAACGCTAGACATTGCTGGCAGGGACAGGTATGGAAGCGCAGTAAATGCACAGACACATCTTACAGATACAATTTTAACAGACTTTTCAGAAAGCACAGAATAAATTATTACAGCTATAAAATTATAGTTTGGGAGATACTATGTTAGCTACCCTAAAAGTTCATGTGATAATTAAGGCTTGACCAGGAATTCTTGCTGAGCAAGGGGAGATAAAAACACTGATTCAAATCGAAAACTGTTTAGTTACAGAACTCAGGTTCAGCATATAAAACCTGATTTCTCAAAGTATATATTGGTTATTTAATGTTCTTTCTCTGTTGCAACCCTAAGAAAATAACAGAAATTAATACCCGAATGTAGTTTATAAAATGCAGAACTATGTTACAAAGAATCAAAATGAGTAGAACCTAAACATTGGAGTTTTATTTACTTATTATAAATAAACAAAAATAATACATAGGAAATCAAAAGGCAAGCACAGGCGTTCAGTTTACATAGGTTCAGAGCTAGGGACTCTATGAAGACAGCTACAGAAAAACGGACACTACAATGGATATCAGGGGTTCAGTGGTTCAGAGTGCTTCCCACTCTGCTGGAGAACCTGAGTTCAGGGCACAGAGCCAATGTTACCTCATATTGCCTGTGACTCCCATTCCAGGGTATGTGATTCCCTCTTCTTCCCAACTCTCCAGGCATCTGCACTCAGGTACCACACATTCACATATGCACACAGACAGTTACAACAGTTAAAAAAAAATAAAAATGATGAAAGATTGTTATCACAATGAATTGTCTAAGTTTATCATGTTTGTGCTTGTGAGTTTGAATTTTCATGTGGAGATCTTTTCATGGTATAGTACCATGATACAGGAAATTAAGAATTCCAATGTTGTTTCCTGTTGGCATTCACAGGCTTTCCCCACAAATGCAATCCCACATTGCAAACTCTACATAGGATCACTAGATAAGAAATTAATAATCTATTTGTATTGGCAGTTTTTGAGATTTCAAATCACGTAGCCAGTTATGCTTGTGTTCTGTTTTACACTGTTCATTCTAAAATGAAAGACAATTCTGACGTCCATTGTGTGTCGAGGCGAAGGAAACAGCATCATTCCATGCACACTTATTTAAACATAATTGGACTCACGCAAACTTTGGATGACATATCTGAATACGGTCCATCTAACTGGCCACCACGGGAACCTCACCACCAGATTTAGGAATTGCCATAGGTTCAGTGTCCAACACTAGACGGACCAGACAAAGGCCAGGAATTTTAAACGAGAGGAGAGAATGTGAGGAGCTGGAGGGAAGAAAAAGAAGGAAGAAGTGATACAAGGGTGCAATATTATCTTATATTATTCCTTTAATTAAATAGTTGGTTTTTTTTTCTACTTCTCATCTCTGTATTTTGTCTTGGGTGTGGAGCTAAAGCTCTAAGCAAGAGGATGATGTCTGCTTATCAGTCAATCCTTGTCTTGAAGAGATGGCAGTACTATTTTCCTACATAATTTATGCAAACTTTTCTCACTAATGTATTTGCTTGGGGATCTCTAAATTTGTCACATATGGAAATTATGCAGATTAATGTAGATGTTGCTTGAACATCAGGGTGGTGACAAGTGTTCCCATTCAGTTCTTGGAACTTCTAAAAGAACTACACTAAAATATACTGGCTCCATCCACTTTGGATTACATTCATTTGACTGCATATTTATAATTTTTATTGTTGGAGTATTTCATGCATGCATAAAATGTATTTTTGATCAACTTTATGTCCCCATTCTTTCCTCTCCAATTGTTTTCCTATTTCCCACACACCATTTTCCCCTCCAAAATTTAAGTGATCTTTGAAAAATCCATTGATGCCACATAATCATGATTATTCTCTCATACATGTAGGATAATCTACTGGAACATTGGTATTGTCCTGATTAAAACTCACTCTCCCCTCATTCTACCAGCTATTAGTTGCCAATAATTTCTCAGTGAGGGGTGGGACTTCAAAATTTCTACTTTCATTCCTGCTGGTATTATGGAAGTCTTGCAAAAACTGTTCATGCGGTAATAGGTTCTTTGAGTACACATGTAAATTGCCTCATCATGTGATGATATATTGTATTCCCCAATATATTGTGCACCCTAATAAACTTATCTGGGGTCAGAGAACAGAACAGCCACTAGAGAGACATAGAGACCTGTTGCTAGAGAGCTTCTCTCCAGCTCCCAAGTCCCGCCAGTCCCTGGTTCCCTGACCGAACCCATTCATAAAATAAACACACAGACGCTTACATTATTTAAACTGCTTGGCCATTAGCTCAGGCCTGTCATTGTCTAGCTCTTACTCTTATATTTAGCCCATTTCTATTAATCTCTACTTTGCCACATGGCTCTTGGCTTACCGGTACTTTACATCTTCCTTCTCCTCACCGCGACTCCAGCCAGTCTCTCCTCCTTCCTTCCTCCTCAATTCTCCTCTCTGCTAGTCTCGCCTATACTTCCTGTCTGGCTATTGGCCAATCAGTGTTTATTGACATATAGCGATATCCACAGCAGAGACCAGAAAATGGCAGCACACATACCTTTAATCCTAGCATTCTGGAGGCAGAGATCCATCCAGATCTCTGTGAGTTCAAAGCCACACTGGAAACAGCCAGGCATGGTGACATATGCCTTTAATCCCAGGAAGTGATGGCAGGAAGCAGAAAGGTATATAAGGCGTGAGGATCAGGAACTAGAGCCTGGTGAAGCTTTTAGGCTTTTAGCAGCAGTTCAGCTGAGATTCATTTGGATGAGGACTCACAGGCTTCCAGTTTGAGCAAACAGGTCCAGCTGAGGCTTGTTCAGTTTCTCTGATCTAGCATTCACCCCAATACCTAGCTCCGTGTTTGTTTTTATTAATAAGACCTTTTAAGAATTGTGCTACATCATCATGTCCAATGAATACTAGTTTTCTTCAGATAACTACTACTTCTGGCTTTTGCAATCTTTATTCTCCACTCCTTCTGTTGATTCCAAACTCTTTGTACTAGGGAATATGATATAGATGTTCTAAATAGAGTTGAACCTTCCATAGACCATTATTCTCTGCATGCTATCCAGGTATAAATCTCTGTATTAATCACAACATGCTGCCAAAAATACTTTCTTTGATGAGGCTTAAGCAATCTACTACTAATCTATGGATATAAAGATAAAAATTTAGGAGGAAGTTTATTGCTGTGTTCATTTAGCTGAAGAATAGCATTAGGTTCTTCCATAGGGCCTTTGACCTAGTTAGCTATGTGTATTTGGCCTAGTTAACAATACTAAGCATGAGTTTCCTGTTGTGGAACCAGCTTAAAATATCAGAAAGTGGGTGGTTACTCATAAACATATGTTTCTGTTGCATTAGTGGAAATATATTCATAGGCCATGCATAATTGTAGCTTGCAAATTTCATAGCTAGGTAACATTTTTGAAGACTACCCTCTCCCTAAGTAACATGCATAGACTATTCCATAACTATGAAAGCTAGCCATAAGGCATAAATCTTACAGTTTGTACTAGCTTGATTTCTCAATGTTCCGTGACTTAAAAATTGCATGTTTTCAACAATAAAGAAAAATGATAATAACTTGCAATATTTAGAGGTGTCTATGGGACCTTACTGATCAACGTCTCATACCTGGCACTGAGCCATTATTTAACTGCTTATGTTCTCTGAAACAGGCATTATTCCATTATAGGGGAATTCCATTCGAACTCCTTTCATATATGTTTGTGTATATTTATTTAAACTTCTTAGTAGTTCCTTAAGTATTTCTATTACATTGAGAAGAAATGCTTGCTATTCATATACACCATATCCTGATTTTCTTTCAAATCTGTAGAATTTACTATATATTGATTTAAGGTATGTCCTCACCCTTTGAGAAGTGACCTCACAAGTAAAGCTAATGATCAAATGCAATCCAATTAAAACATTGGCCACCCCAAATTTTCCTGTATTTATCAGGGTTCTTCAGAGAGGCAAAACCTAGTGGTTCTCAAAATGAATACATGGGTAGATTAAGATAGATAAATAGAAATGTTTTTATATGTGTGTGCTATTGATATATGCAGGCATAGATTTTATATA
The DNA here is from genome assembly GCA_902168325.1 of Peromyscus nudipes. Classification (NCBI taxonomy): domain Eukaryota; kingdom Metazoa; phylum Chordata; class Mammalia; order Rodentia; family Cricetidae; genus Peromyscus; species Peromyscus nudipes. The sequence continues at coordinate 3,702 of CABHPH010162848.1, read as the reverse complement.
TATATATATACATACATACATACCTATATATACACACACACACACATATATGGTCAACAGACACACACACATATTCACACACATATCTATGGCACAGTTAAGTGGACTTGCTAATGTGGCAGTGGAGTCTGAAATATCCTACGATAGGCTGTCTCTGAGGGGAAAAACAACAGATATAGATCCTGGAGCCCTGTTCAACCTATGATAATAATAAGATAAGAATAAGGGAAGGTGGTGGTACAATTCTGAGTCTAGAAGTCTGAGAAATATAAGAACCATTGAAAGAGCAAAGTCTGGAAATCCTGAAGATTACTGAAAGAAGTAAACATTGTCTAGCTTTAGAAAAAAGGTAGCATAGATTCTCTTTTCTGCATTTTGTACTCTATAAACTACATGCTCAAATAGTAGGACAGTGCCTACCCTCATTGAATAAAGGAAAATATTTCTTATTCACTCCACTGATTCAGATGCCAGTCAATCTAAGAAATACTACTACCACATACCCATAGATGCCCTTCAGTCAGTAAAGATGACACTTGAAATTAATGATTAAATTTTCTTGCTACCTTTTCATTGCTACAGAAGAAAATAAACAGAAATTCAAAATTTGACTGTTTCTTGATATTTGCTTTCCTCTAACATGTTGTAAGATATTGCTACAGATCCCAAATCTATCCTTTCGGAATTCTCTTGCTAAATATTATCTCCATTAACTGGCTGTACTACATCTGCAGTTTCAGGAAATGAACAGCTTCTTGGCCACCATTAAAACGCACGACCCGAGAGACATTAACACAAGAAGAGGAGCTTTGTTGTCCTTCCCTAAATGTGTACTATAAGGAGCTGATGGAGTCTATGAAGCTCTCCCTTCTCACGTCAAGTATCTAGCTAAACTGAAGTCTAGACATGGAGAGCAATGCCTTCGACAAAATGACTTTACCTATAGCACAGACTCTGTGCTTTGGAGGGAGGAAACCAAAGGGATTCTTAAACTTAATTTCACAAAATAATGCATGAAATACACTGATCATTCAGGCTTATTACAGGAAAAGTATTTTGGTAAAAAACACACTTCTCTCTGGAGGACAGTTTTGTTAACCACCCTGACATTCAGGAAGAAGTTTTAGATTGAGCATATGATGGCAGTCCATATGAATGCTTTCCACATTTCTCCTACTCGTTTATACCTACATGATTGTCTTAAAGATCACCTTCAATCCCATAACATTACATAGGCATTTTCATCGCTCTTCTGTTATGTTTAAATAGACTTCAGTGTTTAAGCTTGTATTTGTATATGTGTACGAGTGAGTGTGTATGCAATTTTCTGACCACCCACTTAAGTGATCCATAGAAAAGGAGTGTGAAAGTTTGATAGTCAACTCAGAACACACTCAATAAACCCAGGTGACAATAGAGGGAATGTAATGGTGGAGATTGTATATGATAAGAGTGTGCCAGGCGATGCTGGTGATAAGCTTTTTATGGGAACACATTAAATAGAATGTGACATTACTTTGTGCTTAAGAGCCAACAATTATTGACTGCTTGGAATGATAACAAAGATATGTGTTGTTCTAGTAAGAACAGTATAGTCTGAAATGCTTATGTGCCATTTGAAGAATGGGTGAATCTGGAAGCAACAACACAGTCTATGTATCTTCACGTGTACATGAACCAAGATGACAAAAATAACATAACAATGGTAACTGTCTCTCTAATATCTGTTATTAATATATTATATATATAAATTATATATATATAGAGAGAGAGAAAGAGAGAGAGAGAGAGTGAGAGAGAGAGAGAGATGGAAAGCTTCTAATAAAACCAAAAAGTGTGCTTGCTTTAAGAAGACCTGTGAGACATTGAGTGGGTAAACAGGTTTCTGTGTTTTGCAGATCTTTTAAAACTGAAGGGCAATGTATTAGTTACTTTTCTGTTACTGTGGTAAAATACCATGACCATAAGCAGCTTCTGGATGTAGGAGCTTATATTGATTTAGGACTACAAAGGGACCTTCTGTAATGGTGAAGAATGCATGGCAGCAATGAGCTCCAACAAAAAGCTGGCTGATCACATTTCATCTCACAAAAAGTTGAGAGGCAAACTGGAAGTGGGGCAAGGGTGCAGTCTCTGAAAGCCTGCCCCTTTGTGACTATTTTCTCCAGCAATGCTCCAAACCATTAACCCTTTCCATTTCATAGCACAGCAACCATTTTGCCCAACTTCAGAAGTTCACATAGTCTTTAATAGTCTTGACAGTGTTCAAAAGTACAAAGTGTCTTCTGAGACTCCAGGTAATATCTCAACTGTGACATCTAGAAAATGAAACACCAATTACATGCTTCCAGTATTCAATGTTAAAGACTATACATTCTCATTCCAAAATGGAGCGATAAGACATGGTGAAGAAATATCAAAACAAGACTGAAATCTGGCAGGCCGAACATCAAGTCTTATAGCTCCATGTCCAGTTTCTGATGTTTTATATTCATATGGTGTAGGAATATCATCCCATAAAGCTTTGCTACCTACAACATACATCTCTCCCTTTCGCTAATTTCTTTCCCTGTATACGGATTACAGATGTTTCATGGCTTTAGCATGTCTAAGATTCTAGATTCTTCATTGCAATCCAGGCTACATCTTCATAGCTTCATGAATATATTATATCAGCCTTTCCAGGGACTCCAGTCCTGTCATACATTGTATGGCCTCAGGGCTTCTCTGGAATTGCAGAGGAAAAATCCCCAAACATCTATTTTTTATAGTATTCTCAATACTGAGTAGACAAAACTGCCATTGCCAATAGCAGCCTTTGTAAAGTGATATAAATCGAAAAAAATATACTTTCTAGGATAAAGCGATCTTTTAGGTTCTATTTCAGAAATTGGAGTCTTATCTTTACAATGTAGCATTGTCTTCTCTTTGTTGGTACTGATATCTTTAAATATCAGTCTCTCAGCATATACCATGGCTATGACGTTAAGCTCCCCCACCAAACTCTACAATTTGCATTTATTTTTACCGCACTTTTACTTTTGTGAATATTAAAGTCTAAAAATAATCAGTAAAAGGCTGGTACAAACTCAGTGTAATGTTGTTGTAACTGTTGGGGGGCATGCAAGAGAAACAGTAAGCAGCTTTGGAACTCATGGAAAATGGCTTATTGGTTAGTATAATCGCAGTGGATGAGCCTTGGAGAGGCAGAGCACCAAGTTCCCTGAGGACCTCATGCTATTATTAAGCACAGCTCTGCCTATTACTCTTGTCGTTACAGTGTCTCCCATAATCTTTGAATTGTAAAAAAAAAAAAAAAAAAAAATCTAAGGGGGTTTGGAGCTCCTCACTGGGCAGTGTCACCAGTGTCTACAACAAAAATACTGATTGACTTTTCCAAGCATTGCTGCTGGAGCAGGTTAATGATTCAACCACCAACTTTAGAAATAATTTAGAGATGGAGATCCTTACTAAATTCAGACTAAGATATTGTTGTTTATGGCTTTGAGGTAGAAAGTCTTGGGGAACAATTTAAAGTTTAGAAAGGTCGCTTTTAATAGTTACACAGGGGACTCATTGAGGTCAGTGAACAAGGACAAAGGCAGCCCAGTTATTATTAGCTGATGTGCTTTTCTTGTTGAAGATGTGTTGGTAACTGTTGCTAGAGTTTTTCTGCCGGGCCCACAGTCAGGACAAATCTCT